>PVKP010037781.1:0-21386 GCA_004027715.1 Plecturocebus donacophilus | reverse complement strand
CTTTCTTTCGCTCTTTCTTTCTTTTCTTTTTTCTTTCTTTCAAAAAATTAAATAAATAAATAAATAAAAGGTAGGGCTAGGTGTGATGGCTCACACCTGTAATCTCAGCAGTTTGGGAGGCCAAGGCAGGAGGATCTCTTGATCCCAGGAGGTCAAGGCTGCAGTGAGCTGTGATCACAGCACTGCACTCCAGCCCAGGTAACAGAGTGAGTCCTGTCCGCCCCCTCCAAAAAAACACGAATTTCCAGGAGTGAAGATTAATATATATTCTCAAAGATCACATTACAGAGAATCTGCAGAACAGATTACTGAAAATGACAGGTTATTATGGGTTTGTGGGTTTTCGGGGGATGATGAGGAGCTTGATCATTGGGCATGCGGGTATGAGATACTTTAGAAGTCCCCACAGCACTGTCTTGGGGGCGGCTGGTTACTGTGGTCTGAAGTTCTGAGTTCTTGGAAGTGTGGAGCGGAGTGGGTCTTCAGCAACCCAGCAAGAAGAACCTTGGACCCAGACCAGAGTTCAAATGGGATCCTCTCCCTTTCCAGCTGTGAGGCCCCCATAAGCCAGGGATTCTCTCTGAACCTCAGTTTCCCATCTATAAATTAAGGTGGTAAAGCTTCCTGAGTTGCTGGGAAGATTAAATGCCTATAAAGTGACAGACACTATTGACAATAAAAATCCCCTTTTTGGATCAGTTTAATAAATGAAGGTATGGCATACAGCCATGGAGAGGAATGGGGAGACGCCACATATGGAATATGGAAGATCTGTAAATCGCACGGCTGAGTGGCAAAGTGCAAGTGTTCCTATGCAAACATGAACTGTGAGCATTCAGGCCTGGAATTGTACAGTGGGCGCCTGGCACGGGTGAAGGGGGACGCTCCCTCTTCACTGTGTGCCCCTTGGTGCCTTGGGAAATTTGCACCAAGTGCAAGAGCAGTATCACCTACTTAACAAAAAAAAGAAGGTAACTCACAGCGGGGCCCCTCCTCCGGTCCAAGCCTTCCCCTGAGAGGGAGGTGTGATGGGGCTTGTCTCCAGATGCCTGCGAGCAGAGAGGAGGAGGAAGCCAGTGCACAAATGGGCTTACAGAAATGAGTCGGGACAAGATCTCTCCTGGGGAAAGGGGCGGAGGGGGTCAGGGGAGGTTACCCTGAGACCCCTGGCTACACTGGGGTCAGCACTGGGCCACCCTTCTGACTCCGCTCTCACCCCGTCTCACACATTCTCTGTCTTCGCAGCTCCCTGGTGGAGCACTAGCTCGGGGGCTCCCCTGTGGCAGCAGTGGGGACACAGGTGGGGACCTCCTGGCTGCACTCGATCTAGACTCATTTTCTCTCCCTTTAACTCCTTAACTCCTGCCACTCCAAGTGAATGTATGTCCCAGGCTCTCATCAAAGCATGGAAACTATGGATGCTATGAGAGTGTCGTTGAGTTTGGAAAGGTTTTTTTTTTTACATCTTTTCATCTGTATCTTAAATCCTTCCTCTAGGAATAACTTGTTGTTCAGCAGTGTCTTTCCTGTTTCTTCTTCATCTTTTTTGATGGGGAGGGGCACTTGAGATGCAGGGAATTGAATTATTCACACTTCTCAGTTCAGGGGCACAGAATACTACCATCAACGTGACAAGAACCCTCTCTTATTTTTTTCCATTAATTTAAATTATTACTAATTGGCTGGGCTGGGCATGGTGGCTCACGCCTGTAATCCCAGCACTTTGGGAGACTGAGGCAGGTGGATCATGAGGTCGAGAGATTGAGACCATCCTGGCCAACATAGTGAAACCCCGTCTCTATTAAAAAAAAAAATATATATATATATATATATATATACAAAAATTAGCCAGTGTGTGCCTGTAGTCCCAGCTACTCAGAAGGCTGAGGCAGGAGAATTGCTTGAAGCAGGAAGGCAGAGGTTGCAGTGAGCCAAGATTGTGCCATTGCATGCCAGCCTGGAGACAGAGTGAGACTCCGTCTCAAAAAAAAATTATTGTGCATTTTCTTTATTTTCTTTTAAATTATTTTATGTATTACTTTCCCCTTTATCCTGAATATCCATTCCTCTTCCCTCAGCCAAAGGCAGATGCTGTCATGTATTTAAAATATATTCTCTTTAGATGCATAAAAAAGATTTATAGATTTACAAAAATAAATTTGGTGAGGGACACGAGGACTCAGTATACTAAGGGACTGATTTACTCTAGTTATATTTTTCAATTTCTGACATTACAGATTTGTGCTCTGAAGACACTGCTTGCTGTCTGTATTTTTTGCTATCTGGAGAGCACCTCCCTGCATAGGAGTGAAGGGAACTTCGGCTTTATTTTTTGGCATGTAATAGGTGAGAGAGTGAGTCAGAAAGGTCCTAGGGGAAGGACATTCCAGGAAGAGGGATAGCCAGTGTGAGAAACCTGGTGTCGAAGCTTGCCTGCCATGTCCAGTGGCTACAGGGGAGTGAGCCAAGGGCCTGGGTCTGAGATGCAAACAAATGTTTGTAACAGATCATGCAAGGAATTGTAGGCATTGCAAAGCCTTTAGACTGTGCCTCGAGTGAGGGATAAGTGTCAGGACTTGATTTGTTTTTATTGCTGAATAATATTCCATTGTTTGGAGAGACCATGTTTTGTTTATCCATTCGTCAGTCCATGGACGTTTGGGTTGTTCCCACCTTTTGGCTATTATGACAAATGCTGTTATGAACATTTGTGTATGAGGCTTTGCACGGCCATGTTTTCATTTTTCTTGGGTATATACCCAGAGTAGGATTGCTGGCCATATGGTATCCGTGTACAGTATTTTGAGGAAGTGCCAGTATCTTATCAAGGAGTGATCCACAGAGGCAGACTGGGTCTGAACTGAGTCTGTGGTGGGCTACGAACTGCAGAAGGGCTGGCCGGCAGCTAGGAGGCAGTGGGGATGGGGACAAGTTCAACACCAGCAGAGGCTGCCTGGGTAAACCCATGGGAGAAACAAGCCAAAACCAGCCTGTGAGCCGGGACACCAGGAAGAAAACCTGCACCAGAGCCTTTCGGAGCACTGCTGGGAAGGCTGGATTATGATTCTCTTTCTTTTCCACCTTCAGCTCTGTTTCCACTAGAAACAGGCTCGCTGTGACCGTTGTGGCTGTCAGTGCATCTTCAGGGTGCAAAGAAGAAAGGTGGGTGTGTGGATCTTGGGAGTGTGTTGGGAGAGCAGGGAACAGGCTGAGAACACCCTGCGGAGGCCCATCCTCCTACCCAGGGGACTCGCGACCGAAGGGAGACTTCCCAGGGGAGCACTAAGGAGTTTCTTCCCAGAGGCGCCAGAGCGCTCCTCTCCCAAGCGTGTGCCTGGTGCCGCCTCCTGGCTCTCTTCTGCCTTCCTCCTCTGCCCCAGCCCAGAGCCTACCTAGCCCAGTTCCTTTGCAGGTGGGGGCTAGTGCAGACTGGGGCTGTCTGTCAGGCACCATCACATTGAGCTTCCACCAAAGCCTTACTTTTCTTGCAATAGTTTGAGTTGATTTTTAGGTGAGGCTGACGGTCCTTGCATAAGACAGTGGCCGCACGTGTGTGACACATGTGATGGGTGTGTTACACAAAATATGGGTGTGGCAGCACATGCTTTCAGCAGGGGCTCACGTGTGTGGGGGGGGCTTGACTAGAAATGGGGATAATTCTGGGAGCTGTGGGGGAGGGGACTCCCTGTACCCCAACCAAGAGAGCACAGTCCCTCCCAGGGCCAGGCTGTGGGTGCTTGCAGGACCCTCCCTTCTGGCTAGGCCTGCCTGGGCGAGGCCACCTCAGTGCAAGTCAGCCATAGCCTCTCCTGGCGGCCAGCCCGTGCAGGCTGAGGGTGGTTGTGTCTGGGAGTGGCCTCTCGGCTCCTCCTCTGAGTACCTGACTAGACCTGTCCTCAGCAGAGAAGGCAGCCGATTCTTCCACCCACTGACACCAGAACAATGCTCCCAGCACTTTCCTAGTCTTCACGGTGAAATGCAAGATGAGCTGGGTTTCCAGCCAGGGAGAGGTACTGTCTGAAACACTCTCCCTGCACCCATGCCCACCAGGGCCTAAACTTCCACTGTTAGAGACTTACACAGGAAGCCTTGAGGGGCTTGAGGTCTTCCAGAAACTGGAGCGCGGAGGAGAGCTCTGGAACAGTGGGGTCTCAGTTGTTCCTGGATCTGCACTTCCTTGCTGTGTGGCCCTAGCCAAGTCACTTAAACTCTCTCAATCTGTACCTGAGGCCATACGAGTGACCATCTTGCATAATTTATTGTTGTGAGCATTAAATGAAGAAAGTAGGTAAAGCAGCTAGCAAGGTGTCTAGGACAGGTAAGCACTTGATGGCCAAGCATTCCCTTCTCATTGGAATGCAGAATGCCTGGGAAAGGTGACCTCCACCCTTTTGCTGGAAGTGAGCAGAAGGTGATTTGGGCAAAGTAGAAGAGGAAGGTGTCCTGGCAGCAGCAAGATTGCAGATCTTTCTGTCCTAATCTTGCCCAAGGAAGCTTGCTCTCTACAGACAGATTCTGGAGGAGAAATGGAAGACATTAAGAAGTGGCGATCTGTTTGTTTCTATGTTTGTTCACTCGTTCCTTCATGCTTCCAATGGAGTAACGCTGCTGAGTGCCTGCAAGTGTCAGACCCAGCAGGAGGCAAGGGGACCCAGAAGGTCACAGGGTCTCGGTGGGATCAGACTCAGTAGGGGTCCATCTGAAACACAAGCACACAGCAACTCAAATCATTCATAAGCAATATGGACTTCACTGAAGTGTTGGCAAGGAAGCAGAACAGTAGGTTATACCAAAAAGGAAAAGCAAGATGTGTCCATGTCCCTGCTAATGAAGTCCAAGCTCTCTCTGGGACCTGCCCGGCTGTGGCTGCCGGCCCCAGAAAGTCAAGAGTAGTTGCTATTTCTCACTTACCATCCGATCAGCACGAGGTCATCAACGTCATGATAGACCAGGTGTGCTGTCTTGTAGGAGGGAAAGGAAATTGAAATCCCTGCAGTCTAAATTATAATATAGGGTTATAGAGTTGATGCACTTCTGAGGTAGGACTGTGGAGGGGTGGTGTTGGCCTTGCCAGCTGAAAGCAAAGTGCTTCTGGTGAGCCTTCCGGACAGACATGGAGAAAAAGGCATTTGTCAGATCAACAGCTGCTTATGTGTTCATTTGCTCAAGCAATGAAATCACAGCTACAGCTGCAATTGGAGTCAACACTCGGTTAAGCTTATGGTAATAAGCCACTGTCCTTCTCTGAGATTTATGCCTCCTTAGCACAGGCCAGATAAGAGAGTTGAATGGGGAAGTGGTGGGAATCACCACTCTTGCATCCTTCAGGTCCCTGATGGTGGTGCTCATCTCCTGATCTCTGCAATCTCTCTAGAATGCAGCAATGCTTTTGATTTTCCTGGGTATTTTCTTAGGTGAGTGTAGCTTCCGTAGGCTTTCATTTGGATTTACCTACCAGAATAGTCCCTATTCCACAAGTCAGCAAACCAACATGGTGACTCTGCTAGCTGCTAAGCACAGCCATGCACCAAACAACATTTTGCTGAATGATGGACGGCATATATATTGGTGGTCCAGTATGATTATAATACTATGCTTTTGCTGTACCGTTTCTTTTTTCTTTTTTTTTTTTGAGATGGAGTTTTGCTGCTGTTGCCCAGGCTGGAGTGCAATGGTGTGATCTCGGCTCACCACAACCTCTGCCTCCCGGGTTCAAGTGATTCTCCTGCCTCAGCCTCCCAAATAGCTGGGATTACAGGTATGTGCCACCACACCTAGCTAATTTTGTATTTTTAGTAGAGACGAGATTGCTCCATGTTGGTCAGGCTGGTCTCAAACTCCTGACCTCAGGTGATCCGCCCACCTCGGCCTCCCAAAGTGCTGGGATTACAAGTGTGAGCCACTACTCTCAGCTTTTTTCTTTTTTTTTTTTTTTTTCTGAGACAGAGTCTCACTCTGTCTCCCTGGCTGGAGTGTGGTGATGTGATCTCGGCTAACTGCAACCTCTGCCTCCCAGGTTCAAGTGAGTCTCTTGCCTCAGTCTCCTGAGTAGCTGGGATTACAGGCACCTGCCACCACACTCGGTTAATTTTTGTATTTTTAGTAGAGATGGGCTTTCACCATATTGACCAGGCTGGTCTTGAACTCCTGACCTCAGGTGATCTGCCCACCTCAGCCTCCCAGAGTGCTGGGATTATAGGGGTGAGCCACTGCACTGGACCTGCTACACCTTTTCTATGTTTAGATACACAGATACCACTGTGCTACATTTGCCTACAGTAGTCAGTATAGTAACCTGCTATACTGGTTTGTAGCCTGAGAGCAATAGGCTATACCATACAGCTTAGTGTGGAGCAGGCTATACCAACTAGATTTGTGTAAGTACGCTCTAGGATGTTTGCACAAAGACTAAATTGCCTAATGATGCACTTCTCAGACTGTATCCCCATTGTTCAGTGACACATGACAGCATGTTCCAATTATGCATTCTGGAACTTAGGAAATAACCAGAGACTCAGCCCGGGGACCCAGTGGACCCACTGTGAGATGGACCTAAAACTTTCTTGACCACCTGACCTCCGTAAGCCCCTACTCTAACTGGAGGGCCACAGGGATGCTTCTGGTCTTCTGGAATTAATGTCAGTTTACAGCCAGTGTCTAGTAGTCCCTGAGGGGTCTGATTATTTTCTTTTCCTAGTACACAATGACCCTGATAAAAGGGCAAAGGTCCCCATGGGGAAGGCTGGGAGAAAGATGAGCAGTAGAGATTTTTGATAGCCTACAGAATCTTTTCTGGAGGGGACTGTGCTTCCCCTGCACTTAAGGGCTCCTGGGTCTCCAAGTTGGCTCAAGTCTGGCAATTGATTGATGGAACATGATGTTCTGTTTTCATGATTCAAACTAGACTTTTGTTAACTTGACCTGGAAGTTTTCTGCTTATACAGATTAAGAATTAATAAGTATGAAGTTGATCATAAATGTGTGATTCTTGTCACACCTAACTAAATCTGAGTTGAGGGCCCAGGAGGGAGAAACACTCAGGATACATAACATTGCTTCAGAGATGCAATTTTCTGCAAGTCCGGCAGCCAAAACTGTCTATTGTAACCTGAGACCAGTTTTGTCTATAGTTTCTGGAATACCTTGCTGCAAATGCAGGACTTATTGTGTTCACTGCCATTGCTCACCAATCAGCTTGCCAGTTCTCAAAGCTTTACTTTGAATAAACGTTCTCTCAAGACCACAAGCAACATTCCTCTATTTTTATAAGATCCCCAATCTGCTCTTTATTCTTTGGACATATTGCAAAACACCTGGTCTGTGTGTATGGCCCATACTGCAATTCTTGTATCCCAAATAAGATATTAAATTTAGAGATTTGTCTCTACGTTTTAATGTTGACTTCAACATAAGCTTCCTATCTGTTTCATTTAGAGGAACGCCATGATCAACTGTCCAACATCGCGTATTCACACACATCAGACTATTCTGATTATTACTTTGACTCTCCTGTCCATTATGGTAATCATGACCACCTTGCCTTAGGGTTGAGTTCCCCTCTCGGCTCCTCCCACCCTGAGATCCAATTGCTCTCATTGCATTTAATTTTCCAATTGAGTGAATGGGGTTCCCACTGGAAGGTCTGGCCAGAGAGAAGAGCAATGAAACAGCCCTTCAAGGATGCTGGGGCTCCCCTCACAACCTGTTTCTTACAGTATTGGTAAAAGGTGTGTCTTCTGGATTAGTGTGGGTGAGTGGGTCTAAAATGACAAATCCACTCTAATTCCAATCTCTTCAAGCCTTTAAATCTCTTTCTCTACATTAAAACAAGGGATATCTGGCACCTTCAACTTGCTCATGGTAGGCCACCTTTTGATCCGTGTTTCCCCCAATCAAACAAACTATTAGTTCTTTTTCACATGCCCAGGGCTATAGCATTCAGTGCAGAATCTCTGCTTAGTGGTCCCACATCAATAGATTTGGCCTAATCTGACTTTATGTTCTTTCCACCATTATCCTGCATGTTTTATGTTTCCTTAGCATCCATTTCCACATACTTCCTGGATTTCTGCCTGTATGAATTAGAAAACTCAAGTAGTTCTTTTGGAGTGTGGCACACCTCCTCCTGGGTCCTGCTATGTCCTCACCTTTGGGGGCCTGCTGGGACCTGAGTCCAGTTGTAGGTATAGTAAAGAAGGGTGGATCCTAAGGAAACTCAGCATTGTCTTGCATGACAGCTGACTCAGGAGAAGTCTTCACCATTTCCTCCAGCAATGCAGGTTCATCCCCTCAGGCCAAGGCCAATACCACCAACAGTATGAAGGCTGCTGCCCTAGGGGATGGCAAGGCCAGTTTGGCTGGGGAAGGGAAGATATTTTCCATGGGCAAAGAGGATCCATCAGAATTTAGGAGCTCAATGTCTTCCAGTTTCATCAGGATATTCCCATAAACCCCCATCACAATTTACAGGTTCTCATCCTCTCCCAGTCAATACCCTCACTTTAATAGCAGACATCCTGGAGGCTGGGAGTTCAGCTTTTGTTGTAATTCAGCCAATCACATGGTGAGGACTTGCGTTTGATTTTCATCAGTTTCCACCCTGTGGCTACAGAGGGTGAGACTCTCCTTTAGGGCACATCTGGAAGCTTTCAGGTCATTCATTCATGCAGTGCTTGAACTGGGAATTTGAATCCATGGGTACAACCTTTTCTTTCACCCTTTGTCCAGCCATTATATTCCTTAGTTTTCCAAAAATGTTTGAAAGCATCAAATACAGGGACATTTAACTTGCCTTTTATAAGTGTCTGATAAGAAATATCCAATGCAAACATTCTGCATATCTCTATAAACAGTTTATACTATGGACTGTCAGTACATTCTTTATTACTGGAATAGAGTTCTTAGCATCTTTAAATCTAAACAGATTAGGAAGCCAATTCCAGAAACCCCAAAACCAATTCAGAAAACTCATCCATAAAATTCTCTTCCTCTAGAATTATTCTCAGTACTAAAATCAAGTAAGAATTCTTATTAGTAAGAATTCTCCAGGGAAACAGAAGCAATAGGAAATGACGGGGTAGGGTGGCGGGAGATGGACAGATGGACAGATTGATAGATGTACATGAGAGATATTTATTATTGGAATTGGATTCAATGATTATGGAGACTAAGATGTCCCATGACATGCCATTTGCTGGTGGCCGAAGCCCTGTGAAACTGGAAGGCTGCTGGTGCAAGTCCTGGGGTCTGAAGGACAGAAAACCTAGGGATTTGATGTCCAAGGGTAGGAGCAGATGGCTGTCCCAGCTCCAGAGGAGTGAGTGAATTCACGTTCCTCTGCCTTTTTCTTTTCTCCAGGATCTCAACTGGTTGGAAGTCACCTGCACATATTGAGTGAGTAGGGATCTTCCTTACTCAGTCCCCTGATTCAAGTGCTGATCTCCTCCAGAAACACCTCACAGGTGTACCCAGAAATCAGTGCTTTACCAGTCCTCTGGGTATTACTTTACCTAGTTTAAGATGGTACCTAAAATTAGCCATCACAGTATCCTTGTTGATCAATTGGCCATAAATGCAAGAGTTTGCCCCCGACTTTTTTGTTCACTTCCCTTGGTATGCACACCTAGCCTCGTGTCATTACCACTCTGACTTTATTATGGTAGCTTTGTATAAAATTTAGAAATTGGGATGTGTGAATTCTCCAACTTGATTTCTCTTTAAGGTTGTTTTGGCTATTCCAAATCCTTTCTGCTTTCTGGAAGGATTTTTAAAAGATAGATATTAATTCTTTATATTTTATTTTATTTTTTAGACAAAGTCTTGCTCTACCACCCATGCTGGGTTAGTGAGTGGCATGATCATGGTTCACTGCAGCCTCAACCTCCCAGGCTCAGGTAATCCTCCTGCCTCAGCCTCCCAAGTAGCTGACACCACATGTGTGCACCACCACGTCCAACTAATTTTTTTTTAATTTTTATAGAGACGAGGTCTTGCTATGTTGCCTGGGGTGGTCTCAAGCTCCTGGGCTCAAGTGATCCTCTCGCCTCGGCCTCCCAAAATGCTGGGATTACAGGTGGGAGCTACCATGGAGCTACCTAGCCTCTCCATGAGTTTTATTCCCAGGCCACCACAGCTGTGATAGGTGAGAGCTGCTTTGGGAAAAGCAGGTGCAGGAGAGTACGTACGGTAAAGGTCACACGTGTGCCTGCTTACCAGGTGGGAGAAACCGACAGCCAGGTCCTGCCCTCCTCCTCTCCCGGGACTATACCAGGACCCCAAGGCTTATCCGAGCCATGCTATACGAGTGTGCTGTGCCTTGCAGTTCTCAGCTTGTGCAGACCCATGTAGATCAGCTCTGGGTGGACCGGTCTTCTGAAGACTCCTCTCTTATATAATGCCCTGCCCCCAGCATCATCCCCAAGGCTGCCCAAATCACAGGGCTTTGTGCCCTCACATATAGAGTCCTGCCCTCAGGGCCCTGGCAAGAGCTGGGCTCCTGCTGCCCCTACACGTCTGCCTTGTGTGGCGGTCACAGTCAAGCCTGTCACCTCCGCACAGGCCTCACTGTGGCCAGCCTCTGCCAGCGGCTCCAGACCCAGGCCTGCTTGTGCAGCAAGAACTTTCCTATGAGACAGCCGGGAGCCCTGGCAGGACAATGACCCCTGACCTCGAGTGCTCTCTGGCCCCTCTCATCACTCTCTCCCACCTTCACACATGGGCCACCAATTATTCTTGAAATTTGTTACAGTAGTAAAATATATATAATATGAAATTTACCATTTCACCAATATTTAGATATACAATTCAGTGGCATTATTTTCACAATGCTGTGCAACCATCACCAGTATATGATTCCAAAACCTTTTCATTGCCCCAAATAGAAACTCTGTACCCATTTACACAATGATTCCCATCTCCCCTTTCCTGCAGCCCCGGGTCACCTCTACTTACTGACTGCCTCAACGATTTGCCTATTCTAGATATTTCATATCAGTGGAATCCTACAATATTTGTCTTTTTCTGTCTGGCTTCTTTCACTTAGCGTAATGCTTTCCAGATTCATCCATGTTGTAGCATATGTTAGAATTTCCTTCTTTTTTTCTTTTTTTATTTTTTTTTTTTTGAGATGGAGTTTTGCTCCTGTTACCCTGGCGTGCAATGGCATGATCCCGGCTCGCTGCAGCCTCCACCTCCTGGGTTCAAGTGACTCTCCTGCCTCAGCCTCCTGAGTAGCTGGGATTACAGGCATGCACCACCACGCCTGGTTAATTTTGTATTTTTAGTAGAGATGGGGTTTCTCCATGTTGATCAGGCTGGTCTCGAACTACCCAGGTGATCCGATTACCTCAGGTGATCTACCCGCCTGTGCCTCTCAAAGTGCTGGGATTACAGGCGTGACCCACCAAGCCTGGCCAGAATTTCCTTCCTTTTTAAGGTTGAATAACTTTCCATTGTATGTCTGTGTCACATTTGGCTTATCCATTCATCTGTCTGTGGACACTTGAATTCCTTCCATCTTTTAGCTATTGTGAATATTGCTGCAATGAACGTTAACACACAAGGATCTGTTCGAGCCCCTGTTTTTAATTCTCTGGCGTATTAGGAGTGGAATTACTGAGTCATACGGTAATTCTATGTTTAACTTTTTGAGGAAGTGTCAAACTGTTTTTCACAGCAGGTGCACCGTTTTCCAACAATATACCAGGATTCCGATTTCTCCACGCCCCTACCAACATTTATTTTCCCTTTCTAAATTATAGCCATCCTAGCAGGGATGAAATGGAATCTCATTGTGCTTTTTGGGTTTTGTTGTTGTTGTTTGAAACGGAGTTTTGATCTTGTCACCCAGGCTGGAGTGCAATGGTGTGATCTCGGCTCACTGCAACCTCCGCCTCCAGGATCAAGCGATTCTCCTGCCTTAGCCTCACAAGTGGCTGGGAATACAGGCATCTGACACCACACCTAGCTAATTTCTGTATTTTTAGTAGAGACAGGGTTTCACCATGTTGGGCAGGCTGGTCTCAAACTCCTGACCTCAGGTGATCCACTCGCCTTGGCCTCCCAAACTGCTGGGATTACAGGCGTGAGCCATCGCACCTGGCCTCTCATAGTGGTTTCGATTTGCATTTCCCTAATGACTAATAATGTTGAGCATGTTTTTATGTCCTTGCTACTTATTTGGACCTCTACTTTAGAGAAATGTCTATTTAAGTTCTACATCTATTTTTTTTTTTTTTTTTTTTTGAGACCGACTTTTCCTCTGTTACCCAGGCTGGAGTGCAATGGCGTGATCTCTGCTCACTGCAACCTCTGCCTCCCGGGTTCAAGGGATTCACCTGCCTCAGCCTCCCGAGCAGCTGAGATTACAGGCACACACCACTATATCCAGCTAATTTTTTGTATTTTTAGTAGAGACTGGGTTTCACCATGTTGGCCAGGATGGTCTCAAACTCCTGACTTCATGATCCGCCCACCTCAGCCTCCCAAAGTGCTGGGATTATAGGCATGAGCCACAGCGCCCAGCCCTACGTCCATTTTGAAATTGGGTTGTCTTTTAGTTTTTAAGTATAAGAGTTCTTTATGTATTCTGAATATTAAACTTTATCAGATGTATGATGTGTAAATATTTTCTTCCATTCAGCTGACAGCTGTCTTTCCTTCCCTCCCTCCGTCCCTCCCTCCGTCCCTCCCTTCCTTCCTGTCCTTCTTTCTGTTTTTCTGTCTGTCTTCTTTCCATTCTGAGGCTGGAGTGCAATGGCACAATCATGGCTCACCACAGCCTTAAACTTCTGGACTCGAGCAATACTCCTGCCTCAGCCTCTCCAGTAGCTGGCACTGTAGGAGTACATCATCACGTCCAGCTAATTAGAAACTTTTTTTTTTTTTTGTAGAGACAGAATCTTAATATGTTGCTCAGGCTGATCTTGAACTCTTGTTCTCAAACTATCCTCCTGCCTTGGCCTCTCAAAGTTCTGGATTACCAGGTATAGGTCACCACTCTCAGCCTGCCTTTAGGTTTCTTGATAATGTCTTTTGATGCCTAGAAGTTTTTAATTTGGATGAAGTCCACTTTATTTTTTCTCTGTTGTTCATGCTTTTGGTGTTATATCTAAGAATCCATTACCAAATTTAAGGTCATGGAGATTTACTCCATGTTTTCTGTAAGAATTTTATGGTTTTAGCTTCTGTTAATCTGCTTTGAGTTAATTTTTACTTATGGTATGAGGTAGAAAGTCAATTTCATTCATTTTCCTATGGGAATCCAATTGTCTCTGGACTGTTTGTGGAAGAGACTATTCTCTCCTCTTTGAATGGACTTGGTCCTCTAGTTGAAAGTCAGGTGTCTGTAAATGTCTGAGTGTATTTCTGGTCTGTCTATGCCATTCCATTGTACTGTATGCCAATCTTATGCCAGTACCACACTGTTTTAATCATGCTGGCTCTGTAGTAAGTTTTGATAGGAGGATGTGTGAGTCCTCTTTGTTCTTTTTCAAGATTGTTTGGCTATTCAGGGGTCTTTTAAATTTCATATGCATTTGAGGATGGACTTGTTCATTTCTGAAAAACAGGCTGTTGGAATTTTGATTGAGACTGGGTTGAATCTAAAGGCCACTTTGGGCACTACGGACATCTTCACAATATCAACTCTCCTCATCCATGGACACAGAGGTCTTTCCACTTATTTAAGTCTTCTAAAATTCCTTTCAGCAGTGTTTTGTAGTTGTTAGTGTGTGTCTTTAACCTCCTTAAAAGGGTGGAGGGCAGTGTCCTAGTGCTTTTTGTACTATTCAGCTTTTCTTCAGATTTGAAAACTATTATAAAAGTTGGAAAAACCAAACATACAAGGAAGTGAAGTCTAGTTTAAATCAAAATTGGAATGCTCGTTCCATTATCCAATCAGAGCTCCTGGGCCTCACCTGCCCAGCCCAGGCTGGGAAGGGCATTTGAGGTGTGTGCCTTCATGCCTCTTGAGGTTGACTCAACCAGGCTGGTGCAGGCAACAGGGGAATGGGGTGTGGTGCAGGCCAGCAACCAGATGGAGTGACGGGGAAAGGCCAGGCTCTTCTGTTTAGCAGAGGCTGTGGGGCTTCTGTCTTGGCCATTCAATGTCATCCCTCTCATGGTGGCCTTGATGGCGTAGGGGAGAGGGGCTAGGGCATCTGTGGTCTTCTTTGGGGAGGTACGGAGCTCACCCCTCTGTACTTTGCCTAAGCTGCATCTGCACTTTCTGGGCAACCTCCTGCTTCTCAACTCCTGGCCCTGCTATGTCCCCAGAAGGCTCCTCCTGGCAGGCCACCCTCTTAGGCAGGGTCCTTTTGGGATGACTCAAACCTGACACCTCAGGGACCAGCATCACTTGCAGCTTTGTCTGTCTACATGGTGCACCTGGAACATCTCCCCTGCCAGCCCTCTTCCCAGTTTTTCCAGCAACGGATGTCCATATGCCTGCCCTCCTGTCCAGGGATGCTGTCCATCTCTCTCTCAGGGATGCCACTGGTCTGTTTGCTCACAGCGGGGATGGGCCTGCGAGTGCAGGTGCTGAGCAGGCCACCTGCATCCCCCAGCCGGCTCCCACTCCAGGGCCACAGAGAGTAGGGAAGCGGGCAGGGCCTGGCAGAGTCTGGAGAAGCCTGGGTGGGGGCTGACAGCAAGGGGACGGGGCGGGCGGTGCCTAGCAGCTATCCTTGAAAAGCGTCACAGCCACAGCTCAGGGGAAGTCCCATTCCCCATTGCCACGACCTTTGAAGATGTGGAATCAGGACTCGGAAGGTCCTGTTTTAAAGTGGGAGGTGGGCTGGCACTGGCAGGTGTAGAACGAGAGCTGCCACCACCCCGCTGCCAGGCTCCGGCTTCCTGCCACCTGTCAGGTGTGGAAGGCAGGTGGGAGGGTGATAGTGCGGTTGATCTGATCTCTGTTCCAAATAAGGCCCCTGAAGAGGATGCAGGACATTTCCAGGACAAGGGTGCCGCTGGGTTCTGACAAGCCCTTTGGGGCCTCGTGAAGTTGTGGGAATGCCAGCTGACTCAGCGAGGGCGGCCTTGGCCGAGCAAGGTACCCTTCCCTACCTTCTGTCTTGTGGTGAGGAAATTTTTAAAACGCAGTCTGAGCAGCCCTTGCCATTGTTCTGCTGTGTACCCAGCACTTAGTGTGTCAGCTGGTCCGTGTGACCGTCCAGGCCTTCCGGTGGCATCCCCACCGGTGACCCCTCCTGCCTGCACCACTGTCCCCAGCCTCAAGGCCGGAGCACAGGCGGGGTGCGGGGCTCTTGGTGTCCCTGCGCTCGGAACGGCTGCTTCCGGGCTGGGTGGCCGCTGTCGCCAGCCGCGTGGCCTCCGCAGAACAGTGGGACGAGGAAGGCCCAGCGCGTTGGTCCCAGCCCTAGGTCCGGCGTGGAGGGGAGGCCCCGGCCACGGCCTCGGCCCAGCGGGGAAGACGCCCCCTCCGTCCCGGCCCTGGAGCCTGCGCCCTCGTGCGGCGCTGAGGGGCCACCAGTAGGGCTCCCGGGCCGCCCTCTCGCGGCGCCCTCCTGGGGACGCGCGGCTGACTGCGGGGCGTGCGCGGGGGCGCTGCTCGAGCGGACTGGCAGCTGGTGCCCACTGCCTGCCAAAGCGAAGGCGTTCGGCCGCCTCGGCCTGAGGAATGAAGACACCTTGTGTCGCTCTAGCAGGCAGCAAGCAGTGCGCTGCGGCGCGTCCTCCGGGGACCCTCCTGCAGGGCGAGGGGTGCGAAGCCAGTCCTGCGCCTTCACACCCGGCCGGGTCCTCCCCGCCGCTAGGAAAGCCGATCCCCCTCTCAGTGAGATGAAGCGGCCCAGGAGAGATGCCCCGTCCCTGGCAAGCGGGTGTCCGAGGCAGCGCGAGCCATTCGCGCAGTCAGCCGGGGCGCCTTCCGGATGCGAGGCCTGCGGAGCTGGTGGGAGGCGCGGGCGCCCTCTGTGGCCCGCCCTGCGCCCGGCTGCGGGGCCCGAGACCCAGCCGCGGGGTCTCCGGAGAGACGGCTGCGCGCGCCCCCTGCTGGCAGGAGAGAGCCGCTCTCCGGGGTCGGGAGAGCAGGGTCCTTCACGCGGCAGAGGGACGGCGCTAAGCCAGGGCCACAGGCAGCAAGGGACCCACACCCCATCCACCCTGCCCAGCTCATGTAGCACGAAGACTGAAGAAGAAACCTTTCACTGACATTCTACACACCCTCATGAAAAGCCCCCAGAGAGGCCCGGCGCAGTGACTCCCGCCTGTAATCACAGGACTTCGGGAGGCCGAGGCAGGTGGATCACCTGAGGTCAGGAGTTCGGGATCAGCCTGGCCAACATGATGAGACCCCCGTCTCTACTAAAAATACAAAAATTATCTGGGTGTGATGGCAGGTGCCTGTAATCCCAGCTACTCAGGAGGCTGAGACAGGAGAATTGCTTGAATCCGGGAGGCAGAGGTTGCAGTGAGCCTAGATCGAGCCACTGCACTCCAGCCTGGGCAACAAGAGCTCCGACTGAAAAAAAAGAAAAAGAAAAAAAGAATGAATGAATGAAAGAAAGAAAAGCCCCCAGAGGCAGGTCTAGCCTGGGTCCCCAGTAGACAGGTTAATCAATGAAAATGCGTGGCTCTCAGAGCCTCGGAGGACGGAAGGATGTTGGGTTGGGCTTTCTCTGCCAGCCACCCCTTCCCTACGCATGACTCCCTGTGAGAGGATACAGAGCCCTGCAGAGCTCAGGAACGTAGAGTTGGGGTGGGGGGAAGAGAGGCCAGCACACCTGCAGAGGGGACAGAGGAGAAGGCTGTGGAAGGCCCAGGGTTTTGAGTGGTCTGGCAGCCACAGTCAGCAGGAAGCAGCCTGGCGCTTTGCACCCTGCAGCATGGCTCTTCCCCACACTCTGAGGTGGGGCTGCAATGGTGTCAAGTCACTGCTCTAGGCCAGGGTTGACAAGCTTTACGTGAAGGACCAGAAAAGTAAATGTTTTAGCATTTGGGCTGCATACAGCCTGTCATATAGTCTTCTGGTGCTTTTGTTACGTGTGAGGACCACTGGCCTACACAGTGGAGAGATGGGCCTGGGCACTGGCGGGAGGGACTGGGAAGAAAGGGTAGAGTAATTCAGAGACTCAAGGAATGGGAGCCAGCACAAGTCCCAGCAGGGCCTGCTGCAAGGATCGATGGGCCATCACCATGGGGACCTGCTCTTCCAGCCGTCGAGCTTCCTTTCATCTGGATGTGGGGCTTACACTGTTCCCACCCATGCCCATGAGCCGTCACACTTCTGGAGAGCAGGGAGAAGTAGGACCGGCTGGCTTCATAGGATTAAGCCTGGGTCAGCACAAATGGTCCCATATGTGAGGCTTTGCACAAATTTTGTAGCTGGTTCTGTGGACTCATCTTGTTCAGTGCGTGTTTCTTGTGGGGGGTACTGGCTTGTCCCAGTTTGCCTAGGATTTCCCAGTTTTAACACTGTAAGTCCTTCATCCTGATGAACTTCTCAGTCCTGGGCAGGAGAGTTGGTGACCTAGCCCTCTGCTTGGAGAAGGAAAGAGGGCATGCTCTTGTAGACACTTGGCCCCATGGCACACTTGCTCTGTCCCTTGGCCTGTGGGTTCCTCCTGGGTGCCTCTGACCACACGGTCTTTTCCAAATCTCACCTGCTGTTGGGAAACCCTGCCGTTCGCCTCGTGGTCACAGTTTATAGCACCCAGAGGCCCCTGGGAGCTGCTGTCCTCACACTGAATCAACGACCCAACAAGAAGTGTAACCAGCCACAGTCAGAGAAGCTAGCAGTCAGGCTGTCCTGAGATGGCCCCTGGCTGCTAAGCAGGCAAGGACGGGTAGCTGCTGGGATGGGGGTGGCCTGACCCTGGGGCTCCCAGTGCAGCGGGAGGCAGAGCTGCCAGGCCACACAAGCCAGTGGCTTCTTTTTCACACTGCGGGGTTTGCGCCCTCCCAAAATGAAAATGTCCTAGCAAGAAAAACTTGCAATATGTATATATTTTTAATTTCACTTATAATAGCAACAAAATACATAAGGTTTCTGTGAATAAAAAGTAAAATGGATGCAGTCCTTCATAGAGAAAATGGCAAAACTGTTTGCAAAGAAAGCCATTAAAGAAAATTTATATAACTGGAGCAATATATGTGAAAAATGTCAATTCTCTTCAAATTCATGCACATTCCTGCAATTCTACTAAAATCTGAGCAGCTTTTAGGGGGAGACTTGTCAAACTGATTCTACAATTTATATGGAAGAGTGATGAGCCATGACCATTATGAAAATAAAGAACAAGGTGGGAAGCATTGCTTAACAGATGACAAGACGTCATAATTAAGGCAGAGTGCACTGGCACAGGGAAAAAACTGACCAAGGAACCAAATCCCAGTAGCAGCCCCTCCTGCATACGCAGACTTGGTTTGTGACAGAGCGTGCAGATCCATGGGGAAAGTAAGGACTGGGAAATCAGTTTTCTGGAACAGTTGGTTATCCATATAGAAAATAGAGTGGAATTGGATCTTTGCTTTAAATCATGATCAAAAACAAATTGCATGTGGGTTAAAGACCTAAGTATAACAAACCACATTTGAAACTTCCAGATGAAATGGCAGAAGACTATATTTATAAATTTGCAATGAGTAAGGATTTTATAAGCAAGACACAAAAGCACAAATCATATACAAAAATACTGATGATTTTGATGATATCATTATAAACTAGAATAAAAAACAAAAAGACAAGCCATAGTTAGGGATAAAATAATAAATTAGTATCCAGAATGCATAAAGAATTTATAAAAATCAATAAGAATATAGAAAAAAATGGATAAAAGATATGAAAAGGCATTTCACAGATGAGGAAGTGTGGATGGCTCAGAAGTACCTACAAAGATGCTTTGCCTCATTAGTCATGGAAAAATGCCAAGTGAAACCATAATAAATTATCATTTGACACCCACTAAATGGCTGTCATGGAGAGTATCTGACATTGTGCAAAGCCCTGTTCTCTGTCCATCACCTGGAAGAGGAGAGCAGCTTGGCAGGCAGAGTGAAGGGAGCACCTGCGTCCTTGCAGCCTTCAGTCCGTGTCTACTGCTTCTTTTCCTTAAAAATTTGCTGTCCAGCATCAAAAAGAAGAAAATAAAGAAAATTTAGTAAAAGAAGTGCAACACTTGTACATTGACAGCTATAAAACATTGTTGGAAGACATTAAAGAGAAATAAATGGAAAGGCAGCCTATGTTCATGGATTGGAACATTTAATATTGTTAAGATGGAAATGCTCTCCAGACTGATGTACAGATTCTTCACAATCCCTATCAAAATTTCTGCTATCTTTTTTGAAGAAATTGACAAGTTGAACATGAAGTTCACATGGAAAGTTAGGGACCCAGAATAGCCAAAACAATTTTGAAAGAAAATTCATACTGCCCTATTGCAAACATACTACAAAGCTGCAGCAATCAAGACAACGTGTTAATGATATAGGGAGAGACACAAGATAAATGGAATCAAATGGAACCAAAGGTTCAAATAGAAATCTTTACAATTATGGTAAATTAATTTTTGACAAGTGGGCAAAGACAATTTGATGAAGGAAAGAATACTCTTTTTAACAAATGGTGGTGAGACAATGGATGTCCATATGCAAAAGAATAATGCTATATCCTACCTCAGACCATATACAAAAATTCCCTCTACATGGATCATAGACATAAATGCAAGACCTAAAACTATCAAACTCTTAGAAAATATAAGAGTAAATCTTCATGAACTTGGGTTAAGCAATGGTTTCTTATATATGACACCCAAAGCATAAGCAACAAAACAAAAAAAATAGATACGCTGAATGTCATCAAATAGTTTTTGTGCATCAAAGAACACCATCAATAAAGTGAAAAGATAACCCATAATATGAGAAAAATATAGGCGGCTGAGGCAGGAGAATCGCTTAAACATGGGAGGTGGAAGTTTCAGTGAGCCAAGATCATGCCACTGTACTCCAACCTGGGTGACAGAGTGAGACTCTGTATAAAAAAAAAAAAATTAAGTGAGAGAAAAATATTTGCAAAATATATATCTGATGAGGGTCTAGCAACCAACATATATTTAAAATCACTCTTAAAACTCAACAGTAAGAAGACAAAATTCTCAGTTAAAACCAGGCAAAGGTTTGAATAAGCATTTCTTCAATAACATCCTAGTCATTAGGGAAATACAAATCAAAATCCCATTCGGATAGCATTTCACACCCACTAGCACGGCCAGCATAAGTGTTTGGAAGGCTGTGGAGAAACTGGAACCTTCATACACTGCTACTGGGAAAGTGCAATGGTGTGGCTGTTTTAGAAAACACTCCGGCAGTTCCAGAAAATATTAAACAGAGTTACCATTTTGGCCTAGCAATTTCACTTATGTGTATAAACCCAAGAGAAATTAAAGCATATGTTCACACAAAAACTTATACATGAATATTCATAGCAGGATGATATATAATAGTCAAAAAGCAGAAACAACTCAAATATCCATCAGTTTATGAATGGATAGATAAAGTGTGACATGTCTATAAAATAAAATATTATTCAGCCATAAAACATAATGAATTAGTGACATATGCAACATAGGTGAATCTTGAAAACATTATACTCACTGAAGGAAGGTGATCACAAAAGGGCATCTATTGTATGATTCCATTTGTATCAAATACTCAGAATAGGCACACCTACAGAGGCAGAAAATAGATTAGTGGTAGCTATAGTCTGGAGGAAGAAAGAATGGGGAGTATGGGTGTTTTGTTTTGTTTTTATTTTTAGAGGGGATGAAAATGTTCTGAAATTACATAAAAGAACTAACTGGGAGGGATTCTCAATTCTGTGAATAGACTAAAAGCCATTAAATTATCCTCTTTAAAAGGGTGATTTTTTTTTTGTATTCAAGAAGATGTTAATTTTTTTAAAGGGGCGAATTGTATGACATGCAAATTGTATATCAATAAAACCGTTATAAAAATGTTAGCTGTGCTGGTGTGAGTCCGTCCTGAGCGGCTGTTTCTTTGAGCCGTGGTCGCTTATCTCCGTCTGCCTTCTTCTCCACCTAAGTGCGTGCCGCCACCCGATGGAAGATTCGATGGACATGGACATGAGCCCCCTGAGGCCCCAGAACTATCTTTTCGGTTGTGAACTAAAGGCCGACAAAGATTATCACTTTAAGGTGGATAATGTTGAAAATGAGCACCAGTTATCTTTAAGAACGGTCAGTGTAGGAGCTGGTGCAAAGGATGAATTGCACATTGTTGAAGCAGAGGCAATGAATTACGAAGGCAGTCCAATTAAAGTAACACTGGCAACTTTGAAAATGTCTGTACAGCCAACGGTTTCCCTTGGGGGCTTTGAAATAACACCACCAGTGGTCTTACGATTG
>PVKP010037780.1:0-21386 GCA_004027715.1 Plecturocebus donacophilus | reverse complement strand
ATTCTGTGAGTTCATCACACTCATCCTCTGTCAAGCCTTGTTCTCTTGCTGATGAGGAGCTGCGATCCCCTGTAGGAGGAGAGGCATTCTGATTTCGGGTGTTCTCAGCCTTTTTGCACTGGTTTCTTCCCATTTTTGTGGATTTATCCACCTGTCGTCTTTGTAATTGCCAACTTTCAGATTGGGTCTCTGAGTGGACATCCAGATTGTTGGTGATGAAGTTTTTTCTGTTTCTTAGTTTTCCTTCGGGGGGCGCCCCTTCCCCACAGAGCTGGGCCTTCCCAGGTTCAGCTGTGCTTGTTCTCAGTCCTCAGCGCTTCCAATTGCTGTTCTCCTTGTGGGGATGGGACCGGCCGAGCCCAACTAAAAGGGCATCCAGTCCCGTACACGCCGCACCGAGAAGCGCCGTGCTGGCCAAAAGAGTCGCGCTGGCGACCCGTGTGGCTCCTTCGCCGGGAATCTCCCAGTCTGTGGGCATCAAAAATTCTTCTGCAATTGCGGCATCCACTTGCTCTCTGCACTTTCACTGGGAGCTACAATCCTGAGCTGCTGCTACGTGGCCATCTTGGATCTCTCTCCGCCCGGTGATGAAATTTTTCCTGTTTCTTAGTTTTCCTTTGGCGGACGCCCCTTCCCCACAGAGCCGGACCTTCCTGGGTTCGCTGTGCTTGCTGTGAAACTCTCAGTCCTCAGCGCTTCCAATTGCTGTTTTCCTTGTGGGGATGGGACCAGCCAAGCCTGTCCGTCCCGTATACTCCGCACTGGGAAGTGCTGCGCTGGGGCGCTGGCAAAACATCCGCGCCGGCCAAAAGAGTGGCGCTGGCGACCCGTGTGGTTCCTCTGCCAGGAATCTCCCGGTCTGTGGGCAAGAAAAATTCGTCGGAAAGTGCGGTGTCCACTCGTTCTCTGCGCTTTCACTGGGAGCTACATTCCTGAGCTCTTGCTAATCGGCCATCTTGGATCTCTCCGAAAAAAACATTTTTAACTTAGGAAGGTAGAGATGTAAAATATTTGCAGTAGAACACAATGATCATACTTATCATTTGTTTTTTATTAATTTTAGAAAATTTTGTGAGAGAAAAAATTTAGGAAAGAGAGACATAAACAAGTACAAGAAAAGTGAAGTATTACTTTCACATGAAGAAGCAAAGAGAAAAGGATTTTTTTGTTGGGTTTGTTTGTTGTTATCACATTTGTGTTTTAAAATTCTAAAATGCCACCTCAACTTCTGTTGTCTGTGAGGATCTCGGTTGACTGCTGGTTTATCAAATATCTCAGTCTTAAAGAGGAACTACTTTTTGTATACCTCATCTATATAGGGAACAAATTATTTACAGAGAAGGTGATGTCATGTCACATTAGCGATTTCAAAATAGTCATAATAAATTATGATAAATTTGTCATCGCTAGATAACCCACACATAGTCTAGATAAGATCCAAAGGCTTTGGCAAGACAGAAAAATGTGGAGAACAGACTTCTAGATGCACTTCAGTTTCTTCCCTCTGGCTCACCCCATGAAGCTTTCTGAGAAGCAGCTTTCAGTGGCCCTATCTTGTCCAAACAGAACCAACCAAGGCTTGAGATGCTCCTCACATTTTAACTCCTTTCTGGGAAAGTGTGGCTCATGTCTCACTGGAGCTGTTTTTTGAGCTCTTCCTGCTGTTCTGCTTTATAACTTCCAGAAGGACTTACTCCTCTCAGTTTTCCAAAATCTTCCCCAGCTTTTCTTTTTTTCTTTCTTTCTGTTTTTTTTTTTTTTTTTTTTTTTTTTTTTTTTTTTTTTTTTTTTTTTTTTTTTGGAGGTGGGATGGGATCTCTCTCTGTTGCCCAGGCTGGATTACAGTGGTGCCATCACAACTCACTTCAACCTTTGCCTCTTGGGCTCAAGCGATCCTCGCATCTCAGCCTCCTAAGTAACTGGGACTACAGGTCTGCAGCACCACACTCTGCTAATTTAATTTTTTTGAGAGATGAGGTCTCACTGTATTACCCAGGCTTGCCTCAAAACTGTGGGGCTCAAATGATCCTCCTGCCTCAGATTTGCAAATTGTTGGGATTACAGGCGTGAGCCCCTGCACCCGGCCTTTCACCAGCTTTTCAGCCTCCTCATAAAGTACATGTTTTCTTATGTGGTCCTCATTGGAGGGATATCTCCAGGAGAACCAGTCACATAGATTGCATGTAAATGAGAATTACACGAACAACAGTTACACAACCTCCTGCACCTGTGAAGGGACTGACATGGACAGGCATGGCCCTAAGCCATAAGGACACCAAACCCCAAAGAAACTCAGTCCCTTTCCATGAGCTGCCACAATGTAATTCATATGACTTTGATTTTAGACCCACAGTAAGACTTTAATACTTCTTTAAAACAGCATTTCCAAAGTGTATTTTGAATATTAATAGGAATAAGAAGAAAAAGGTTCTGTGATAAAATGTTTATGAAATAGCAAGTTAAATTTAAACTGATTTTACTACAGTACTCATGTTTTAATATTTTATTAAATTATTATTTTAATGATTTTCTAAGAATGTTTCCCACATTTGCAGTTTGAGGCTTTTGCCCTTTGCAAAACTGGGGAGCTGAAATTCACCGTAACTTTTTTTGTTTTTTGAGGCAGAGTCTTACTCCGTTGCCCAGGATGGAGTGCAATGGCGCAATCTCGGCTCACTGCAACCTCCACCTACTGGGTTCCTGCAATTCTTCTGCCTCAGCCTCCTGAATAGCAGGGACTACAGGCACTTGCTACCATGCCCGGCTAATTTTTGCCTTTTTAATAGAGACAGGGTTTTGCCATGTTGGCCAAACTATTCTCAAACTCCTGACTTCAGGTGATCCGCCCACCTCGGCCTCCCAAAGTCCTGGGATTACAGGCATGAGCCACGGGCCTGGTCCCATAGTAACATTTTTAGAAATAGTGAGACAACTGGTTTACTGAGGAATTTTAATTCAGTGGGGTTCAAACATGAATCAGCATTGTGATCTCCAGTATCTTCTGTAGGTGTCCTATGCCAAATAATTCTTTCTCACTGGGTAGCAAATCCCTTGGGCAGATTTCATAACTCCAGTATAATTTAAAGCACCAATCTCAAACCATATTTAAAGCTTTCTCTTCCAAGAGACCAATTTGGAGAGAGAGAGAGAGAGAGAGAGAGAGAGAGAGAGAGAGAGAGAGAGAGAGACAGAGAGACACAGAGAGAGAGACAGAGAGAGAGAGAGAGAGAGAGAGAGAGACTGTGTATGGGGAAGTTTTAGGAAGTCTCTTTTCTACCTGTTCCTTTTCAAAGCCTAACTCTTCTGGATACTGTGGGAAAATAGGAAAAG
The DNA here is from genome assembly GCA_004027715.1 of Plecturocebus donacophilus. NCBI lineage: Eukaryota > Metazoa > Chordata > Mammalia > Primates > Pitheciidae > Plecturocebus > Plecturocebus donacophilus. Next base: position 18,056 of record PVKP010037780.1, on the reverse strand, counting down.
GACAAACATCCTTTTATTTAACATACTTAAAGGTATAGTGCCTTTCTTTAGGGTTGTGGTTTCTTTTGATAACAGACTATCTCCTGTCTGTGTGAGCAGCACACTAACTTTCCCAGAAGCACACCAGTAAGTTCTGTTGGCTTCTGTGAGCCTAACCCATAGTATGGTTGCTTGAAGTGCATTCTTCCTTAACTACCTCCTTTAGCTGTTGCCTGGAAGCACACTGTCTCTTGTTCCTGGGATCTTCTCACTACACAGGCTGTTCTCTTGTCAGGTATTGGCAAGAGTTTGAGCATGAGCAGCTTCCACAGTATCATACTTCATGAGAGATCTACACATCCCTGTACAAAGGTATGAGTGAGGCTTCTCCTTGCAATCCTTCTCTGGGTCCTACTACCTTTATTTCTTAAATTCTCTTTCCTCTTAGTGGTAGGTCAGGGCAGATCAATAAGTTATTGACATCTAATGAGAAAATGAATTGCTGTTTCTCACTCTCTACTCTCTCTAGACAAGAGAGAAAAGCCTGAACCTCCCCACTAGGCTAACTACTTATGACTGTTTCTTTCCTTTTTCCCTTCTCCTTGGGGTGACTACGGAGGGAGGTGATTGTCCTATAGTCAATCCTTTCACCTCTAAGAAAGCTGTGGAAGCAGATTTTGTTCCCAGTAGTTGGCAGCTTTCTTTAGAAGTCAGGTACTTGTTTCTTTGGTCTCAGATTGTAGCTAATCACTAGTTCCAGGGGAGCAGAAAATGGCTCATTTGATGCATTGATTTATAATATCATACAATGTTCTAAGCAGGTGAACACAAAGTACCAGTGGGTGCAGATGCTGATCATACTTGTTTGAATTTTTTTAGAGGTTGAGAATGAGGAATTTGGGGCAAGTCTGGTAAGTCAGAATTTTAGATCAAATCAAGCAAGAAGTTAACCAGAATCTGGACACATAGCAGGTGTGAGAGTCAGATGAAAATATTGATCAGAAACTAGGCAGAGAAAGAAGAAACAGAAGATTACAAAAATGAGGACCTAGAACAGAATAGTGCAGATTTCTTGCAAATAATCAGAGCTCCAACATATATAACCTGTAACACATAGAGGAACCTGGTGGGACAAGCCAGCTAATTCTGCTACAGAAAGCTTCTTGTGGGCTGGGACCATGTCCTTATTCACCTTTACATCTCTGAAGCTTTATGCAACATTGGCACTTACCAAATGTTTGAGTCAATTTAGGACAAACACCAATATCAAAAAAGGATTTGATAATTAAGTAATTTTTGTTTCTGCATAGAGTAGGCATTGGTACACTACTCTATTGGTACATGATCCTTGGGCCCTTTCTGATTGTCACTTTTTGTAGATAAGTTTTCTGAGCACACAGTCAGGCTCATATGTTTTCATATTGTCTTTGGGTGCATTCACACTACAATGACTGACAAGTCTAAATAGTTGCCACAGAGACTATGTGGCCTGTGCAACTGAACTGAAATACTTATTGTCTGACTCTTTATATTATAGTTAAGGTTTCCTGATATCTAAGCATAGAGGTTTGAAACTGTGTTTACATGTTACCTGGCGACTCAGTTATAGCAGGGCTAACCCAGGTCCTACATGTAGAGGTGATTGGGAGCACCTGGCTGTTCTGTCAGAAGGATAACAGCAAGTCCCAGAGCTGAAACAGGGTGGGTGTGACAGTTTTGTAAGAGCCAAGAGGAAAGTCATCTTGAATCAAACAAGTAATCTCTTCCCTCCTTTCCTTGAACCATCTGTTCTTGTATATCTCTGATAGGACTGTTCACATTGTACTTTGAATTTATGTCTTCTTTCTCTTACTTGAAGTAGACTAGATGAAGGCAGGGATCATATTTTGCTCATGTTCATATTCACATTCTGAGTGTCTAATGATGCTCCTGAATAAATAGGTACTGATTTGAAATATGCATTGAAGCTAGCTGGATTATGATACTATTGGAAGAAGATAAAAAGCAAGGTCTGGCAGCTTAGAGGTAGCAGGCTAATAAGTATTACTAAGTGGGAGATCAATTAAATGAAAATCAGTTTGGAGCAGAATGTCTGAGTCAGTAGCAGAACCAACACATAGCTCTGTGTGAAAGACTGTTTAGGAACTTGCTCAGATTTTTGGAGGCTTTTTATTTCCAAAAGTCCCAAGAATATTTGTCTTTTTCTGCCATAGTAGCAGATTCTCAGGCTTAAAGTAGTCTCAGTTGTTAAATGGATTCTCTGATCCCTTTGGGACAGGAAATTATTTCTTTTGACTTACAAATTCTGAATCAGGTTCTGACAGTGGGGCCTCCATCTCACTCATTTGCCCAATCATATTGTTCATTCAAAAAATGTTAAGAGCCTACTATTATGTGTCTGACTCTTTGAGAAAACTTGGATTTGAGTTCTGTTTGTTTCTTCATTATTGCTATCGTTTGGACATTTGACCCCTCCAAACTTCATGTTGAAGTCTGCTCCCCAATGTTGGACGTGGAGCCTAATGAGAGGTATTTGAATCCACCAGGAGGTGGGTCCTTCATCAATGGCTGGGTGCTGTCCAAGAGTGAGTTCTTGCTCTATTAGTTGCTGAGACAACTAGTTGTTAAAAAGAGCCTGGTACTTCCCAGTTCTCTCTCTGGCTTCCTCTCTTTTCATATGAGCTCTGCACTTGCCAGCTCTGCTTTACCTTCCACCATGAGTGGAAGCAGCTGAAGCCCTCACCAGAAGCAGATGCTGGTGCCATGCTTCTTGTACAGCCTGCAGAACTCTGAGCCAAATAAACCTCTTTTCTTTACTAATTATCCAGCCTCAGGTATTCCTTTAAAGCAATGCGAAAATGGATGAAGACAATTATAGAGTTCTAAAACGATAAACACTAAAATTTATTGAGAATGTTACTACATATTAGTGTGCAAATGCAGTGGGGGTGGGGGGCTGTTGAGATGACTGGTACCTTATTTTACTTTTAGATTCCAGGTGGGTCTGAACTTAAGAGTGGGGCGAGAAAGAGGAGTGAAGGTTTGTGGCTCCTGACAATCCCTACTTTTTCTATCTCGATCTGGGACCTAGGGCCTAAACAGAAAAAGCCTCTGAGAGGCAGATGTGGGTAATCTTGAAGTATTATCCTACTTTTACTTTTGGGGGGTAAGAGGGAATAGATATTGCCTAAGCTTGATTTTGTTGCTTTGGCGAAATTCCTTTACGCATGCCTAAACTTAGATATGTGAAACCTAGAATATGAGAAATACCTTTTTCAAGGGAATAAAAAGATCTTTTCAGAAGATTTATAAGACTAATTAAATTGGAATAGGAAGGAAAACTGTATGACATCAGTACTTTTCTTACTGAGTTTAAGGAAATTAATTTCTCTTTACTGTGTGAAATTCAGAGCTATTGAATTGATTTTGATGAAGAGTACTGTAGGAGAAAAGGTTTACATTTTACCAATGTTACTTTTAGGCAGAATTGAGAATTGGGCTAATTTTGTCTTTAGAATCTTCAACTTTCAACACCCTTATCTCTCAGTAGCACCTGACACCTCCCACCTCCAGGTGCCTAGTAATGCTTTTCCTTTCCTCCTCCTCTTCCTTCTTCTATATCAAAGCACGATTTGAAGAACAAAGGCTCTCTAAGTTGTAATGATGGATGAGGTTTAAAGTATCTCTGATTCAGGCATATTTGTCTTATACATGGCATCAAGTCTTATGTTTTGTAAGGTTGGAATGTGAAATATAAAGAAATGAAAAATGAGCTCTGGGAAACTTTTTAATACGACAAGCTTTCAGGTTCTTCACAGAACCTTGTTCTATTAGCCTGCCTCCCTCCCTCCCTCCCTTCATTTCTTCCATCTTCCCTCCCTCCCTTCCTCCTTTCCCTCCTTCCTTCATGTACTGAGTTTCTACTATATCCCAGAGACTATATCCCAGAGACTATTCTAGCTACTGAGTATAAAGCAGCAAATGAGTAAGACATGGAAGCTACCCCCATGGCGCTTTCATTTTTACGGACAGACAGAACACCTAAACATCTTAATAAGCAAACAAGGTATTTGTTAGGGATAAATTATAGAAATTAAATAGAACATGGTAGTGGCTGAGAGTGGTGGTGAAAGTTATCAGGGAAGGTGCTTCCAAGGAAGAGATAGTTGAGCTACCTCTCAAATGAGGGCTATGATAGAAAGAGACAGCTTTATGAAGCTCTTCGGGAGCAATGTACCTGGCAGAGGGAAAAGCTTGTGCAAAGTCTTGGAGGCAGGAATAATTTTGCTGTGTTTGAGCCAAAGAAAGAACCGTCAGTGTGATAGGAACACAGTGAAATGGGGAAAAAGTAGTACTAGATGAGGCTGGAGAAGAAAAGAGGAACAGAATTATGTGAGGTCTCCTGGTTCATGTAAGGAGTTTGGATTTAAGTTCAATGAGCATTTGTTTAATAATTTCAGCATTTGAGAGCATTTACACTACTTTGTCAAGTATTTGTACCAAAATTACAAACTATATTGTTTCTTGTGGTTTCTTGTGTATATTCTTCAAAGCAAAGCTTTTTGAAGAAGTCTTCAGCAATCCATATATTCTCTTCTTCCTACAGATTTCTAACACTCTGAGTGGCTCGTTTATTGCATGGCATATTCTGCTTTTTGGTTGATTAACTTTCACCCCCAAAAGAGTGCAAACTCAATAAATTTAGGGTTGTTTTAGAAATAACTGTTTTTCCCACAGTGCCTTCCAGAGTCTTCTGCTTCCTAAACACTTGGTAATAATTGTTAATCAATTACTTAGTTCCCTGAGGTAGATTGGGTGAGGGTGTAAATTTTCATTTACTCATCACAGCGCCAAGGGTAATACTATACACAAAGTAAATATTCAAGTTGAGTAAGTTCAGTTGTGGGGAATGTGTTTTAATCCTGAGACTTGGTGAAACAAAAATTAAGATGAAATATTTAGTTGGTAGACATTGACTTTGCCAGGGTCTTAATAAATTAATATTGAGCCACAAATAAAGCCTTTACAAATACTAATAAAACAACACTGTGGGTTGAATATACATTTTAGTAAGACGTTTTAAATGATCAGTAACAAAACATTTTTCTGTTATTGTTTTCTGTTTAAATGTGACTACATGGATAATTGATTCGCTGTTTTCACTTTAAGTTGCTTTGAAGTTACCGTTCATATACGGCAGGATTTAGTAAGCATGTCTGTCTGGGTCTACTCTGCTAATATGGTTGTGGATTTAAAGCTTCTAGACCCAGGTTCGACCTCTGTAGTTGAGCCTAGTAGGAAAGCTGTTCAATCTCCTGGATCACCTAGGTTGCTCTTCGCCCTACGTCCTCCAGTGCCTTGATGTGTTATTTCCATTCCTACATGGCTTCTGTATAAGAATCATTTAGCCTGAACAAACTTTCCCTTGGATACCCAGCTGTTATGTTGAGCATTGCAGCTTTCAGAGGAAGTGTTCAGCAACAGCTCATAATAATGCTAAATTAGTGCCCCTGGACAGCAGTATGTAACACAAAGTAACTATCCAGTTATTCCTATTCCAATTACGAAGAGTTATTGTGTGAGCTGCATTTAAAAATGAGATGGAGACCCTTTTTTTTTTTTTTTTTTGGGTCTATAAAAAGCGGTGAATTGGTGTCAGACTGCTAATCTTCTTGCTCTCAGTTTGAAACTTCCGTGATTCTAATAATGCAGCATTTGCTTTAAAAATCTCTGGTGCAGGTGGGGATGTGCACATTGCTAATGGTATAGTCTGACATTGGGCCTTTACCTTTGAGCACTGGGAAAAATAAGCAACATTTGCTGAGGTTTACCACGTGCCAGGGTACTAGAAATAGTTGCACTTCACACACAGTCTCGTTCATCTACTAACAGCCTTAGTAGATGAACTAAGAGTTAGGAATTAATAATCCTATTTTTTTAAACGAGGAGACAGATAATTTATCCCAGATATTGACCTCAATCCCTGCTTTATAAGTTCAGTTGGCAGTAGATCCTTCCTTTCTGATATTTCAATTTATGCTCAAATTCTTATTGGGTATACTTAGGGAGTGCTTCGGTCAACATGAAAAGAAATATTCTTTTGGGTTTTCTTCCCAGAAAGAAAAGTAGAAATTGCTTACAGTGGAGTATCCAGGGCGGTGTGCACCACTGTCCACATGGTGAATTCCTAGTGCCCAAGGGGGCAACTAGAAAGTTTAGCCAAAGAAACGACTAGAAAGCGCTGACCACGCTCTTAGGCCGGGAAGTGCAAGCTGAGGCAGCACTCGCGCGCTGCTGAGCCCAGGCAGGTCAGCTTAGGCGCCTCGCTGCTGGAAGAGTCCATTAGGGATGGCCAAGGCAGGGTGTTCCCGACGCCGGAGCGTGGACCTGGCTGCCCGCAGCGCAGAGCAGTGTGCGCTGCCCTGGGCGGCCACCCCCGCTCCACTGGTCAGGTGAGCGCTGCCCCGGGAGCCACGGGTCCTATTGGAGCAGAGGGAGGATGGGCGGGAGGAGGCGGGGGAGGTGGAGAAAGGGGAGGCGTATGGAGCCTTCCTTCTGATCCGCTGGCTGAGGAAGAATCAGCAGCCCGGTCTAGGAGTACGTACCGGAGCGAGAGGCAGGCAGAGCGAGGGTGTGTGAAGGAGGGGCCGGCGGGGACCGCTGGGAGCGCGCGGATGTCGGTGTTCCTGGGGTCAGGTAGGCCGTGGCTGAGGGGTCTTGCTGCGAGCATGGCGGTGCCCCAGGGGAGCGCCTCAGCATCAGCACCTGTTGCAGGAGGTGGGCGGCGAGGACGGCGCGGAGGGCGGGCCACTGCCTGGCGCAGGGAAGCTGGGCGCGCACCCGGTGCCGCGGGCTGCGGATGAGGGAAAAGCTACTCTTGGCAGTTCTGTCCTAGGCTTCGGCTTTGCAGGGAGCGTTAGGTTCCTGCACCCCTTACTCCGCCCTTCTAAAGATGCAGGATCTTAGGGAAAGTGAGAGGGGAATGAGCAGAGTAAAAGTTTCCTTTCCTTTTTTTCTGCCTGTTTGAAACCCGAACCCTAGGTTTAATTTTAAAAAGTCTATCTGGAAAATGACGGACCAAGAACGGGCGCCGTAGGTAATAATTGATAATGGGAAGGATGAGATAAACTTAAGGAGTCTTGTTTATGTTCCAAAATAACCACTGCGTCGAAGAATTTCAGTGAAAAAGATTGATTTTAGGGAGCTTGGGATTAACATGGAGTTATAGAATAATATATATGTATATATAATTTAAAAGCTTATAAATTTTTAATTTTAAAAACTATCTCAAAATTGATTTTTTCTTAAAACCAAGAAATCATAGCAGTGTTCGTCAGGCGAAAATTGATTTTAAGTTATGTTAACTTATCCTATGTAACTTGTTTTAAACCAACTTTTCCGACTTAATGAAATCCACAGCCTTCAAAATGTGTGTCATGTATTTATTAGTATGCTGCACACTCTTTTAGAAACTGATATCAAATTTTAAGGATGCATAATTACTGAGAATTAGGCTGCAAGTCAAAAAATACCTTAACTAATATAGGATGATTAGAAATTCTTACTGAAGTTACGATTACTTTAGATTACTAAAGTGCTTTTTTCTCCTTTTGTATGTAATTTATCAAAATAATCAGATCAAACAACAACAAAAAACTTCCAACTGATCATAAAGAAGAGAAAAAATGATATCTGAGGCAGGATACAACTAAACACCAATAATTTATTCTGGGGTAATTTCCTAGGCTAAGTGGCAAACTATTCTGCCTATATAATTTGAGAAAAATGTAGGTTACAGGGAGATGTCAAATACACCCTGAACTGTATTATAATAAAATATATTAGATATTTGTGATTAGGTGTAATGTTTTGGCTCTGCCATTAACACACGGTGACTTTGGACATTCACCCATCCTTCCAGGCATTAGTTTCTTCATTTATAAAACAAAGTAATTGGACTAGGTCAATTGCAAAGGTTCATTTCAGCTAAAAATATTATATCTCTGAAATTATATTACTTTTATAAGAAGTAACTATGATATATACACTTTAAAAAAATGCAACGGAAGTACGACTGAATCCTACCTCCATTTTCTTATTTCCATGATGAATAAATGTAGCAGTCACTCCTTAATGAATGCATGGTATGTAGTGAATTCTTAGAAACTCTTTATATAGATTATCTTATTTAACACAATACCATCATAAATTGAAGAGTAGTGTATCTCAATTTATAGATAATGATACTGAAGAATGAAAAGTTTAAGCTCCTTGCCCAGAATTCCAGTTTATAAGAACTGGGTCAAATATTTTTCCCAAATGCCCTTAGGACCTATACTGTACTAAATGTGTTGATTAAAAGCTAAAATTGCCTATAAACTGAAGTAATCTTGGTCTAACGTAAGAGTCCATAATGGGGCAAAGGTAAGTTATGTATCACTGAGTTTCGATACCATTAAATATATAGGTGCTGTATCAGTCTCCATTTATTATATCTTAATAAGTTACACATTTATGCTGTATATTAATTGAATGCCAATGGTGTTTATTTTCAGAAAGTGATAATATGAGATGTATTTGGAACACAAATGCTTTTACAGTAATAAAAATAACTACTAGAAAAAAATGTGAGAGAGCAGAAGCTAGTATTAAGCAAATGCTAATGTTAAGTACGTCAGATGTCTTTCTACTAGACAAAAATATTTACACCCAAGGAAGGAGGGGGTTCAGAGCAGAATTAGCTGTGACTAAACTCTTTTGTTCATGTTACCATGTTGAATGATAATAGTATGCTATATTTATTGAATGTACATTGTATGCCAGGAATTCTCTTAAGCCCTTTATTAGTTTAATTTTATATTGAATCACAAATTAAATAGTATTACTCTGATTTGCAGATGAAGAAACTAAGGCAGAAAGCTCTATGCTGTGGGAGCACCCACAAAGAAAATACTTTTTATCTTAAATTAAATGCGTGATGGTTCATTGTTCTGAAATTCTTAGGCTATGAACATAACATGAAATCTTGAAGCACTGGAAGGAGACTTGGAGCCAAACTAAACCAACTCTTTATTCTGAGGAAGCTGAGACCTAGAAAAGTTAAGAGATCCACTTAAGGTCACACATTTTAGTTACCTGTACATTCTCATAAACTATTAGATAAGCAGTATCCTAATGGGTTAACTTGATCATTAATTGTTTGATTTGTTGTCACTCAAACAAATGCCACCTCATGTCCTTTCTTATATCACTGCCATACTTTTATTTAAAATTTCAAGGTTGCCCCATTAGGATGCAAAATCCTTGAAGACAGTGACTGTATTATATATTTCTCTTATGTAGTATCTATAGGGTTTAACATAATGGTTAATCTATTGAATAAATTACTTTGTTGCTTATTTGCCTTTGATAAGTCATTATTTTAGGTACCAGGTCTGAAATCTACATAGTGGAAGCACAATGCCATCACTGTTTTTCGTTTCATGTAGAAGGCAACTAGACAATTTACAGATGCCCACAAAGTATAGTGAGCTTCTTAGATAATTGTTTAATTTGATTATAAAATGCAGTGTATTACCATGGAGAGATTTGGATGTATATTTCCCTGATTTTTTTTTTTTTTTGAGATGGAGTTTTGCTCTTGTTGCCCAGGCTGGAGTGTAATGGCACAGTCTCAGCTCACCACAATCTCTGCCTCCCGGGTTCAAGCCATTCTCCTGCTTCAGCTTCCTGAGTAGCTGGGATTACAGGCATGCACCATCATGCCTGGCTAATTTTGTATTTTTAGTAGAGATGGGGTTTCACCATGCGGGCCAGGCTGGTCTTGAACTCCCAACCTCAGGTGATCTACCTGCCTCAGCCTCCCAAAGTGCCGGGATCACAGGTGTGAGCCATCATGCCCAACTGTATTTCCCTGATTTTGGGGGGGAAATAACATAGCTAAGCATCACACACAGTTCAATTTACCCCACCCTGACTCTGTTCTTTTGATTTGGAAATATGCAGGAAATTTAGACAGTAAAGAAATAAAGAAAAGTCACCAGAACCTCCCCAGTCTAAAGGTTTTGGTGAACATCCAGCCAGAGAGCTTTTTCTTCTCTTAACTCCTGTTGAATCAGGGTGAGAGTGTGATTATTTATTGAAACCATTTACAGTAAAGTTTGATTTAGTCTTAGTATTCCATTACTCCTGGGCAGTTCAGACTTTATATAAATAAAGGTATTTGTTGAGCAGTGAAAATGAACATAAAACTAATAAACCAGAGTCTACTCCATGTAGAATGGAGTAGTACAGAAAGTTGATTTCCTCACATTGCATGCCTATTTTTTCCTTTCACAAGGTAGGATTGGGAGCACAGGGAGCATCTTTTGCATGCATGGAGGGTTCCCTAGTATGCCAGGATATTAGGCCACACAGGAAGCCACAGCACCCCAGCTCTGTTGTCCTGAGTTAAGTGTGGTAGAGGAGGAGAAGGGTGGAGCTGAGGCACAAATGGCTGTGGTAATACAAAGGCTGTGTTTTCTGATTCTACTGTGACACACTATACACTTAAAAATGTACCAGACTTAAGTCTGTCCCCCAGCTGCGGGGCAGGTGGTCATGGGGCCCTTTTCTGGTGCAGTGAGGCGTAAGTCTGGCTTTACCTCAAAGCAAGGGCAAGATGCTGATAGGGCATTTCTCATTCATTTATTCAGGATTCTGAAAAGCTAGAATGGACCCTCTTTTATATTAAAGGGAAACACTGGCTGCTGGAATCATTGTCCATAAATGGGTTTTGAAGTAATACTCACAAAATTATTAAGTATAAAGAAAAGTTGGGGCATCTCTTTGAGAGAGACGATAGTTCTCCTTCAAATGTAATTACATTGAAAACATTTGTTTTGAAGATTATGATTTTTGGTTAATTTCATAAACCTATCTGTTATTCAAAACTTCTTTCCCTAGGCATATTTTCTTGGTTTATACTATACATTTGAGCATAGAGATTTTTCATGGTTCACTTTATTAGGGGCTTAACATGGCTTTAATCCAACCATCTGTTCGCATCTTGGCACATCAGCACGTCTGAAGTGCTGGTAGGGGCTAAATAAATTTCCCACATTTTAAAGGTTAGGGAAAGAGCTACCTTTATGAATAGATTTCAAATGATTCTCAGCAAGACAATGGTATAGAAGTGGAGTAAAAATGCATTTCATTCTCTGAAGCACAAGGTCCCCTGTCTGTCTTTAGTTTTGCTGAAAGGCAATTAGCATTTCAACTAGCCAATTTGGTTACATGCAACGAAGTACTTGGATTTATAATTTGCTGTTCTCTGTCTGAGGCTGTTGAGTGCTAGGTCTTATGTAATCCTCTCCAAGCAGCCTTCTCTCCAGCATAGTTATTGTTGCTGGTCTTAAATAACTAATCAATGGAGAGTTTTTCTTGCCTTCAACTGTAGGGTGCCATAGGGCAAGGAAAATGAAATCCCAAGCAAATAAGGGGATGACTGTAATTATAAATAGTCATTATTGAAATGTGGCACAGGTTGAAAGACAGAATAGCTTCAAATAAAATGCAACTCCAGAAAGTCATTGTGTGCACTGTTAATGGTTTATTTCTGCATGCGGTATGCACAATAAGCATAGGGCGTACATACTGGCATTAATTCAGTTAACATGACTCAAAATTAACAAAGAAGGTGCAATTCCTTTATGCCAGAAAGAATTCTGTGGGGAGTAAGTGTAAAAGAGAGAAGATTCTTAAGTGTTACAACAAATGAATAAGTGCTCTGAAGCATATTGTGGAAATAAAGGTTTTGTACTGTGTGCTAATTGAAAATAAGATTGTGTCAGATTCTTCAGTCTTGAATTTTGACAATTAGGTAGTATTAATGTACTTCATGTATACACTCATATTCCTGAGAAGAAATCACTGTATGGTATGCTAATCCTTTTGTTAGGATAATTAGAGTGATATTGTCCTGTTATCCATGTCATGGATCAGTAATTCAGTATAGCTCATCTTTTAGCACAATACTATTTTTGCATAGCTATACTTATATAATTATTTGGAAGTAAAATAATACATTTCCCATTCTTCAAATAATGTTTAACTGAAATAAGGCATAATAGAAATGTTTTAGGTGTTAAGTCTTACAAGTGATCAGTATAGTTTTGCGAGCATATGTGAAAGAATTGATTTTCATCTATATTTCCAATCTGTGATTATAAAGCTTTTATTACCGTTATAGTTAGAATGATTAGTTTTATTTAACTAAATTCAACAGTGTTGATGGAATGAAATGGAGAGAGTTTGTTGGTTCTCTGGCAGACTAGTAAGCTAAGGTTGGAGAGTGTTCTGGAAAAAAATGGGACTTGATTGGGACTTTGAAAAATGATGGAGGAGAGGGAGTGGAAAGAGATAGAAAGGCCTGGGAACCCGAGCTCTCACACTGGCAAAGGAGAAACGGGCAAATATCTATACAGATTCCAAGTATGCTAAAAAAAAAAAAAAAAGAAAGGCCTGGGAATAAATAGCTTAGATGAAAGATGTAGAGGCATGAATAATACAAATGTCTAGTCCCAGACACATGTTAGATTAACCTGACTGAAAAAGTTGAAGGAAGAGAAAGAGATGGCTGGAAGTGCAGAGAAGGTTGGATTGTTTTTTAAATTGAGATATAATTTACATATATATATATATATATATAAATCACCTTTCAATGTTTACATTTCCGTGGTATTTAATATATTTACAAAGTTAGGGTTGGGCGTGGTGGCTCACTCCTGTATTCCCAGCACTGATTTTTTTTGGTTTTGTTTTGTTTTTTCTTTTTGAGACGGAGTCTTGCTCTTGTCACCCAGGCTGGAGTGCAGTGGCACCATCTTGGCTCACTGCAACCTCTGCCTCCCTGGTTCAAGCGATTCTCCTGCCACAGCCTCTTGTTTAGCTGGGATTGCAGGTGCCTGCCACCACACCTAGCTAATTGTTTTGTATTTTTAGTAGAGATGGGGTTTTGCCATGTTGGCCAGGCTGATCTTGAACTCCTGACCTCAGGTGGCCCACCTGCCTCGGCTTCTCAAAGAACTTTCATTTATGCATTTACAAATAGATGAATGTTTGAGTTGCTTTTACTTTTTGACTATTATAAATAATATTATAAATAATGCTGCTATATGTATTTGTATACAAGTTTTTCTAAGCAGACGTGTTTTGTTTTCTTGGTTACACATCTAGGAGTGGAATTGCTAGGTCATATTGTCATCCTGTGCTTCATTTTTTGAAAAATTTCCAACTGTTTTCCAAAGTGTGTTTACCATTTTATATGCCCATCAGCAACTTATGAGAGTTTCAGTTTCTCTCTTTTTTATGTTAACCATCCTATTAGGTGTGAAGTGGTATCCCATTCAGGTTTTGATTTGTATTTCCCTAATGACTAATGATGTAGAAACCTTTTCACATGCTTGTTGGTCATCTGTGTATCTTCTCTGGAGAAATTTCTATTCAGATTTTTTGCCCATTTAAAAAATAGGTTTTTTGTTTTTTATTGAGTTACAAGAAATCTTCACATACTCTAGATACTAATCCCTTATCAGATAGCATCATTTGCAATTTTTCCATTGTGTGGGTTGTCTTTTTTATTTTCTTGATGGTGTCCTTTGAAGCAAAAAGTCTTTAATTTTGATGAATTAATTTATTTAATGTTTCTTTGGTTGCTTATGCATTTGGTGTCATAGATAAACAGCTGTTGCCTGATACAAGGTCACAAAGATTTATACCCATGTTTTCATCTAAGAGTTTTATAGTGAAAGCTTATTTAGGTTTTTATTTCATTTTGTGTTAATTTTTTAATATGATATAAGGGTCCAGCTTCCTTCATTTGCACATAGATATCCAATTGTCCAGGTTCCATTTGCCAAATTTATTCTTTCCTTACTGAGTTGGCTTGGCTCCATTGTCAAAATTAATTGACTGTCAAGGTATGGTTTTGCTTCTGAACTCAACTCTATTTCGTTGATCTAGTTGTCTGTCTTTCTGTCAGTACCGCACAGTCTTGATTATTTTACATCTTTTGTTAAATTTCTTCCTAAGCATTTTGTTGTTTTATTAATTATATGGTAAATGGAATTATTTTCTTAATTTCATTTTTTGATTGTTCATTACTAATGTAAAGAAAATAACAATTGATTCTTGTATATTGATTTTGTATCCTGTAACCTTGCTGAACTAATTTATTTTTTATGTGTGGCGTCTTTAGGATTTTCTGTATTCAATACTATGTCATCTGCAGATCGAGATAGTTTTAAGTTATCTTTTCGAAGGATGTCTTTTATTTCTTTTTCTTACCTAATTGTCCTGCCTAGAACTTCCAGTAAAGTGCTGAATGGAAATGATGAGAGCTGAGATCCTTGTCTTGTCTTGTAATCTTAGAGAGAAAACGTTTGATCTTTCAGCATTAAGTATGATGCTACCCTTTATAGCTACCCTTTGTCAGATTGAAGAATTGCTCCTTGATTCCTAGTTTGTAAAATAAAAGATGTAGAATTTTTTCAAGTGATTTTTTGTGTCTGTCAAGATGATCATGTGATTCCCTCTACTTTTTTCTATTTGGTACATTGCATTAATTGGTTCTTGATGGTGAACCAATGTTGCATTCCTGGATAGATCTAACTTGGTTATATAGCATATAATTTGTTTTATATGTTACTGGAATTTGGTTTGCTAGTATTTTGTTAAGAGTTTTGTATCAGTATTAATAAATGATATTTGTCTTAGTTTTTTTTTTAGGTGTTTTTGTTTTCCCCCATAATGTCTGTGTCTGGTTTTCGTATCAGGATAATACTGGCCTCATAAAATGCTTTGGGAAGTCTTGTTCTTTATAATATATTTTTAAATTTGTGAAGGGTTGATGTTAATTATTCCTTAAACATTTGGTAGAATTCACCAATGAAACTATCTGGTCCTGGACTTTCTTCATGGTAAGTTTTGTGATTACTAATTCAATCAGTTTGATTGTTATGGGCTTATTCAGATTTTTAATTTTTTTAAGTCAATTTTGGATGTTTGTATCTTGGATGTTTCTATCTTCCTAAGGATTTGCTTACTTCTAGGTTATCTAATTTGTTGGCATACAATTGTTCATGGTCATGCTTTATATACTCAGTTTTATTTCTATAAAGTTGTTAGCAATGACCCCTTTTGAATTTCCCATTTTAGTAATTCAAATCTTCTTCCTTTTTTTCCTTAGTCTAGCCAAAATTTTGCCAGTTTTTTAATCTTTTTTTTTTTTTTTGACAGAGTCTTGCTTTGTTGCCCAGGCAGAGTCCAGTGGTGCGATCTTAGCTCACTGCAACCTCTGCCTCCTGGGTTCAAGAGATTCTTCTGCCTCAGCCTCCAAAGTAGCTGGGATTACAGGTGCATACCACCATGCCCAGCTAATTTTTGTATTTTTAGTGTAGACAGTGTTTCACCATGTTGGCCAGGTTGGTCTCAAACTCCTGACCTCAAGTGATCCACCTGCCTCAGCCTCCCGATTACAGGCATGAGCCACTGTGCCCCATCACTTTTGTTATCTTTTCAAAGTACCAACTTTTACTTTTGTTGATTTTCTCTATTGTGTTTCTTTTCTATATTTTATTTATTTCCACTCAAATATTTTTTGTTTCTTTCCTTCTGCTTGATGTGGATTTAGTTGGACTGTTTTTTCTACTTTCTTAAGGTGGCAGTTTAGGTTATTTAATTGAGATCTTTCTTTTTTTAAAATACATGCATTTATGCCTGTAAATTCTTCTCCAAGCATTGCTTTAGGTGCATCTCATACGTTTTGGTATATTCTGATTTTATTTTCATTAATCTCAAATTATTTCCTAATTTACATTGTGCTTTCTTTTTTGATCCTTTGGTCACTTAGGAGTGTGCTGTTTAATTTCAACATGTTTGTGTATTTTCCACTTTTTTTCTGTTATTTCTATTCTCATTCTCTTATGGTTGGAGGAGATACTTTGTATGATTAAAGTCCTTTAAATGTATTGAGACTTGGTTTAGAGCCTTATATATTATCTATTCTAGAGACTGCTTCATGTGTACTTGTTAAGATATGTTTTCTGCTGTTGTGGGGTGAAGTGTTCTATAAAAGTGTATTAAGTCTAGTTAGTTTATAGTATTTTTTTAAACTCCTGTTCATCTTTTATTTAGTTGTTCTATTCGTTATCGAACATGGGGTACTAAAGTCACTAACTATAATTGTTAAATTGTCTATTTTCCCCCTTAATTTGGCCAGTTTTAAATTCATGTGTTTTGGGATTGTCTTTTTTTGTGCCTATAGGTTTACAATTGTTATATCTTTCTGATAAATTGAGCCCTTTATCTATATAAAATATTCTTCTTTGTCTCTAGCAACATTTCCTCCTCTAATATTGTCTATGGTGTCAATATTAGTGTCTTAGTCCATTTTCTGAATAGCAGAGATTGGGTAGTTTATAAGCAATAGAAGTTTATTTGACTCACAGTTTTGGAGGCTGGAAGGTCCAAGAACTTGGCTCTGGTATCTGGCAAGGGCTTTTGTGCTATGTTATTCCAGGATGTAAAGTAGAGGGCAAGCAAGCATGTGAGACAGAGAGGGGAAATTGGGCCAAACTTACCCTTTTATCAGGAGGCCAATTCTGTGATGACTAACACCCCCCCCCACTAATAGCAGCATTATTCCATTCAAGAGGGCAAAGCCTTCATAATATAATCACTTCTTAAGGGTCCTACCTCTCAACACTGTTACAATGGCAATTAAATTTCATTATGAATTTTGGAGAGGTCATTCAAACCATAGTAATTAATATAGTCACTTCAGCTTTCTTTTGGTTTCTGTTTGCATTTTTCTTTCATTCTTATTTTCAACCTATTTGTGACTTTTAGTTTAAAGTGCATCACTTGTAAAGAGCATATAGTTAGGGCTGCTGTGGACAGTAGGCCGTCAGGGTCGGTGAAGGATCCCAAGATGGCTGGGTGAAAACCTGCTCTAAAAACCACTGACTGGATAGCTTTTTGGGAGATCATACCCCAAAACCAAAAGACCATTGCTAATTCCCTGAAATCCTGGAATGAGATCCTCAGCTCCAGGCTGGCTGCTTTACCTAAGAATCCACCATCTATTGACTGGGCTTACTACAAGGCCAGTGTGGCCAAGGCAGGCTTGGTGGATGACTTTGAGAAGAAGTTTAGTGCCCTGAAGGTTCTGTACCAGATGATTCATATACTGCCCTGGTGGATGCTGAAGAAAAAGAAGATGTGAAGTCTTGTGCTGAGTGGGTGCCTCTCTCAAAGGCCAGGGTTGTAGAATATGAGAAACAGTTGTAGAAGTATAAGAACTTAATTCAGTTTGAACAGATGACCATTGAGGACTTGAACAAAGCTTTCCCAGAAACCAAATTGGACAAGCAAAAGTATCCCTATTGGCCTCATCAACCAATCGAGAATTTATAAAATTGAGTCCAGGAGGAGGCTCTGGCCCTTATATTACACATTCTGGATATTAAAAATAAAAGTAATTATACAGTTAAAAAAAAAAGATCATATAGTTGAGTCATTTTTCCAATTGATTTTAATGACTTCTGCCTTTTGATTGGAATATTTAATCCAGTAATATTTAATGTAATTACTGAAAAGGTGAGATTGATGTCTGCCATTTTGCTATTTGTTTTTTGTGTCTATGTCCATTTTCATCCTCTGTTCCCCTTTTACTACCTTCTTTTATTTTACATGGATATTTTCTGATGTATCATTTTAATTTTGTGGTGGTTTCTTTTATTGTGCTCTTTTCATTAATTTTATTATTGGTTACCCTGGAGATTACATTTAATATCCTAACCTATAATAATATAGCTCAGATTAATAACAATTAATGACGCTCTTTTGGCCCGCGCGGCTCTTTTGCCGGCGCCCGGCGCGGCGCTTCCCGGTGCAGAGTAAACGGGACGGACGGGCTCAGCTGGTCCCATCCCCACAAGGAAAACAGCAATTGGAAGCGCCGAGGACGGAGAGTTTCACAGCAAGCACAGAGAACCCGGGAAGGTCTGGCTCTGAGGGGAACCGGCGTCCGCCAAAGG
>PVKP010037779.1:0-21388 GCA_004027715.1 Plecturocebus donacophilus | reverse complement strand
TTTTTTTTTTTTTTTTTTTGAGTTGGAGTCTCACTCTGTTGCCCAGGCTGGAGTGCAGTGGCAAGATCTTGGCTCGCATCAGCCTTCGCCTCCCAGGTTCCAGCCATTCTCCTGCCTCACCCTCCCGGGTAGCTGGCATTACAGGTGCACGCCACCACACCTGGCTAATTTTTGTATTTTTAGTAGAGACGGGGTTGTACCGTTTTGGCCAGGCTGGTCTCGAACTCCTGACCTCAGGTGATCCACCGTGCCCAGCCCTACTGTTGCAATTTTTAATAAGCTAAAAAAATTTTTTGTACACAGGTAGATTAATTTGGGTAGCCGGAAATGTCCCCTAAGGTCTTTCTAGCAAAACCTAAAACTGGGTCCTGGATGACACTACCTTCTGCTCCTCTGCTGTCTCCTCTGCCAGTTACAGTTAAAAGGTTGTGGGTGAGGACACCGGGTGCCAGTTACAGTTAAAAGGTTGTGAGTGAGGATGCCGGGCAGAGTCCCGGGCATCTCCTGTCAGCTCCCAACCCACCTGCCTGCCGAGCCATCTGGGGGTGCCGCAGCAGAGGGTATGATCCTGGTTGAGGGTGGGTCCAGGCGGCAGGTGGGCTCTCACTGTGGGTTACCGTGCCTCCAGGGGGACCGTCAGCAGCACATCCTGCTGCCCCTCTCCACAGAAGCCCTGGTAACCTGCGTCTGGAAAAACCTCCCTGAGAATCTCTGAGGGGCTCAGGCCATGTCCTGGTCCACCCGTGTTACGCACAGCTCAGACATGGTCGCTCCTGCTGTGGGCTGAGAAGGACCGGGACGGTGGGGTCGTGCCTTGGAAAGGGGGCCCTCCTGATAGGCCTTTGTGCGAGCTCCCTGTCCATGCTGTGTCTTCACCCCGACCACAGAGCCTCTTCCAAGAGTCTCGTTTAGGGGCTGGGTGCTTCCTGTTGCCCTGGAGAAGGCTTTGGTCTCATCTCATTATTCATATTAAACTCTGTGCCATGAAGCTTATCCTGAGATCCTGTTTTTGAAAATTACTCTTCAGTTAGCACTGTTCCTCTTTAAATTCTTGTATTCAGTAAGAGAAAAGCTAGGAATGCACAAGCTCACACTGGATTAGTACAGGCTCAGCCCTTTCATGTCACCCCACTGTGGCCTCCCAGGCTCTGGACGTGGGACTGAGTCCAGCTTCAGCGGTCTCATCCAGAAGGACTTGGTATAGGGAGAGGATGAGCCTGTCTCCAGCAATTCTAGAAGGAGCTGAGCCCAGTGTCCCAAAATTCAGAAGCTCATCCTTTATAGAGGGACCATGGGGGTCGGTAGTCTCCCAGGAAGCATCCCACCCAGAAGAGCCCTGTGTGCCTGCGCGTGCTCTCAGTGCATGGTGGGGGGAAGGGAAGCAGCATGGGTGCTGTGTGTCAGCGACAGGCTCTGCCCTGGGGACCTTGTGTGAGAAAGGCATCGCCTGTGGTGGTCCCTCAGGAGGTGCTGGGAGGAGGGTGCCTTCGTGGCCTTGCTTATTTCACTTGTGGGGCTCTTTGCCCCCTGGGTGGGGGTAAAGGGGCAGAATGGTGTGCCTGCCACTTAGCGAAGCTCTTGCCGGTGCTGCCCTTGTCTGGAAAGGAGCAAAGTCCCCAGGTAGTTCCCTGTGGACACTGGCACGAGGCCGAGTGGGGTGTGTTCCCTAAGCGGGGATCGAGGTGAGGAAGGTGGGGTGGACCCTCTCGGGGGTGTTCAGATGTGCAGGTCGGGGGGACCCCGATAACGTTACCTGGTTGGTGGGGGAAGGGGGCCTGCGTGAAGTGACTCATGCAGATGAGAGCCCAAAACCAAATTTGTCAAACAGCAGCCGGTGTGTTTGCAGAAATGATGGCTTTAAACTGCAGTGGAAAGCAGAAGGGGTATTTTAAGATGTTAGGCATAGATAAAACGCAGCATTTGGTGAAGTATTTAAAATTTCAAGGGAAAGGACGATGTGACTTGGGAGGAAAGTGTTGCTTATTCAGAGGCAGAGCCGGGGTGGAGGGGACCTTGCCAACTCTGCCGTCTGTGGCCAGGGCATAGGTTTCTCTGTGCGTACCCCCCTCACAGAATTTCTGATAATTAAATAAATTAGAACATGCAAACACTCAGCCTGAAACCTAGTGTTTTTAAAGCCCTTAATAAATTTTGCCCCATTGTCCTAGTAGTATTGAAATACTTAATTTCCTTTTTTTTTTTTTTTTTTTTGAATTTGTCTCAAACTCCTGGCTCCGAGTGATACTTCCACCTTGCCTTCTAAAGTAATTGGATTATAGGCATGAGCCACTGTTCCCAGCTTTATTTATTATTTTTTTGTTTTTTATTTTTTTGGTTGAGACAGTCTCATTCTGTCATCCAGGCTGGAGTGCAGTGGTGCAGTCTCGGCTCACTGCAACCTCCACTCTTGAGTTGAAGCAGTTCCCCTGCCTCAGCCTCCCGAGTAGCTGGGACTACAGGCACGCACCACGACACCCAGTTAATTTTTGTGTTTTTAGAAGAGATGGCGTTTCACTACGTTGGCCAGGGTGGTCTCCATCTTGACCTCATGATCCGTCTGCCTTGGCCTCCCAAAGTGCTCAGATTGTAGGCATGAGCCACCACACCCCTCTGCTTTAATTTCTTTATTTTTATTATTAATTGTTTTTTTGAGACTGAGTCTCAGCCACCCAGGCTGGAGTGCAGTGGTGAGATCTAGCCTTACTGCAGCCTCCGCCTCCCAGGTTCAATCGATTCTCCTGCCTCAGCTTTTGAGTAGCTGGGACTACAGGTGTGCACTACCACACCCAGCTAATTTTTTGTATTTTTAGTAGAGACGGGGTTTCACCATGATAGCCAGGATGATCTCGATTTCCTGACCTTGTGATCTGCCTGCCTCCCAAAGTGGTGGGATTACAGGCATGAGCCACCGCACCTGGCCTCTTTAATTTCTTAAATACAAATTCTCCTTGACTTTCCATGAGGTTACCTGCTGGTAAACCCATTCTAAAAAAGTCCTACATTGAGTCATCATAAGTTAGAGACTGTCCATATTTGTCTATAGATGGCTGATTTTGATTTTTTTCGCCAGAAGCCAGAAGTGAGTCTCGGGTTGAGAAACTCGCTGCCTGTGAGACCTCCCTTGGGGATTGTTGACGGCAGTAAGCCTAGGTTTGCAATGTTGGGATTCAAACCTTAAACCAGGCCGGGTGCGGGGGCCATGCCTGCAGTCCCAACATGGGGAGGCTGAGGCCAGAGGATCACTTGAGCCCAGGAGTCAGAGGCCAGCCTGAGCAACGTAGTGAGGCTCCACCTCTACAAAACATAAATGAGCTGGGTGTGGTGGCGTGCTTCTGTAGTCTCAGCTACTCAGCTACTGCTCCAAGGCAGGAGGATCACTTGAGCCCGGGAGGCTTCACTGAGCTGTGATTGCACCATTGCACTCCAGCCTGAGCAAGAGAGCAAGCCTTTTTTTTTTTTTTTTTTTTTTTTTTAAAGACAAAGTCTCACTGTCACCCAGGCTGGAGTGCAGTGGTGCGATCTTGGCTGTCATGATGTTGTTGATCTCCTTTTTTCTTTTTCTTGTTTTTTATTTCTTCTGAGACGGAATTTCACTCATTGCCCAGTCTGGAGTGCAAAGGTGCAGTCTTGGCTCACTGCAACCTCTGCCTTCTGGGTTCAAGTGATTCTCCTGCCTCAGCGTCCCCAGTAGATGGGATTACAGGTGCCCTCCACTATGCCCAGCTAATATTTTTGTGTCAGCTGGGCATGGTGTCTCACATTTGTAATCTAGCACTTTGGAAGGCTGAGGTGGGCAGATCCCTAGGTCAGGAGTTCAAGACCAGCATGGACAATGGTGAAACCCTGCCTCTACTAAAAATACAAAAATTAGCTAGGCATGATTGTGGGTACCTGTAATCCCAGTTACTCTGGAGTCTGAGGCAAGAGAACTGCTTGAACCTGGAAGGCGGAGGTTGCAGTGAGCCAAGATCATGCCACCGCAGTCCATCCTGGGCGGCAGAGCGATACTCCATCTCAAAAAAAAAAAAAAAAAAAAAAAGGCCAGATGCGGTCACTCATGCCTGTAATCGCAGCACTTTGGCCTAGGCGGGTAAATGATGAGGTCAAGAGATTGAGACCATCTTGGCCAACTCGGTGAAACCCCGTTTCCACTAAAAATACAAAAAAATTAGCAGGGTGTGGTGGCACGCGCCTTTAGTCCCAACTACTCAGGAGGCTGAGGCAGAAGAATCTCTTGAACTTGGGAGGTGGAGGCTGCAGTGAGCTGAGATCACGCCACTGCACTCCAGCCTGGTGACAGAGCGAGACTCTTTAAAAAATTGTATGTCGGCATTTTCTTTTGGGAATTAGTAGTATCTATACGTGGGGCCAAATGCAATGGCTCATCCTGTAACCCCAACGCTTTGGGAGGCTGCGGCAGGTGGATCACTTAAGGTCAGGAGTTTGAGACCAGCTTGACCAACAAGGTGAACGCCGTCTCTAGTAAGAATACCAGAAGTGGCTGGGTGTGACGGCTCTCATTTGTAATTCCAGCTACTTGGGAGGATCCCTTGAACCCAGATGGCAGTCTGCAGTGAGCTGAGGTTGCGCCCCTGCACTCCAGCCAGGGTAACAGCAAGACTCTGTCTCAAACAACTATAATAATATTAGTATGCATCCATGGACCAGGGTGGAAATCTGAAGTTTCCCTGACCTCTGTAGACAGATGGGAACCCTGCTGTGCAGGGTATCTTCTTAACGAGTGGACCATTTTATCAAGAATTGTTTTATTGAGATAGAATTTACAAATCATACAGTTGCCCAAGCTGGATGTCCAGTTCTTTGGCTTTTAGTACATTCTTAGAGTTTGGCAGCCATCACCACAATTGGTTTTGGGACTCTTAGCCAGGTGTAGTGGCTCACATCTGTAATCCCAGCACTTTTGGGAGGCTGAGGCGGGCGGATCACAAGGTCAGGAGTTCAAGACCACTATGGCCAATATGGTGAAACCCCATCTCTCCTCTAAAAATACAAAACTTAGCAGGGCATGGTGGTGCACACCTATAATCCCAGCTACTCAGGAGGTTGAGGCAGGAGAATTGCTTGAACCAGGATCTGGGAGGCAGAGATTGCAGTGAGGCGAGACGGCGTCACTGCACCCCAGCCCGGGCTACTGAGTGAGACTCCATCTCAAAAAAGAAGGAACACTTTCGTCTCCCAAGGCCTGTAGCTCCTGCTGCCCGTTCCCCGCCCACTGCTTGCCGCCTTACAGATCCGGCCATTCCTCACCGTCCAGCATGTGCACAGCCTTTTGTTCCTTCACTGAGCTTGTGTGGAGCTCTTTAAGTTTCTTTCCTAGACCTTCTTCCTCGCTCTGCCTTAGAGGCGCGTGGAGTAGAGCAGCTTTGCGCTTGGCGTCCTGCCGCGTGGGTTGCAGCCTTGCTCCCAGGGTCACATGCAGCGGCTTTTCTGTTTTTTTTATTTTACACTTCAGAGACTTTCCATGGTCGAGCTTTCCTGCAGGACTTTTTTGCTTTTGATTGACAGGAGTCTGTGGTTAAGCCATCCCAAGCTTGCTTGGAGTGCCTTCGGGAAGACCAGTTCCTGAGTTAATGGGCAGTCTGACCTAATGAAGTGTCACTCAGCCCAGTGAACGGGGTCCAGGCAGCAGCCACTGGCCCAGAAGGTGGAGGACGAGGGAGGGGCCGTTCTGAAAGGAGGGCGAGGTGGCCAGTACGGCCTGGACAGTGTCACCCTCTCCAGGACAGCACGTTCAGCCACAGGAGAAGGTGTGTGGGATTCTCAGGGATCCCACAGCAAGGTCGTCCTTTATGCATTGAAGTTGGTGAAGGTTTACGAGCGCGGGTGATGAACTGCAAAACCACTTGTCTTCAAAGCAAGTAAATGTTAATGTGACTGTTTTCCCGTGAAATGCAAATGCATTTAACACTTTCCTGGGTCTGGTCTGATTGCAGCCAGAGGCCAAGCCTCTGTCTGGTACATCGTTTGCCTTCTCGTGGATTTTTTTGTAATTTCCTTTGGGGTTTGGATTTTTGTTATTGTTACTGTTATCTGGTTTTGAGACAGGGTATCTCTCTGTCGCCCAGGCTGGAGTGCCGTGGTACCATCACGGCTCACTGCAGCCTGGTTGTCCCAGACCCAGGTAGGGGATCCTTCCATGTCACCCTCCCCAGTAGCTGGGACCACAGCCCCATGCCATGCCCACTTTTTTTTTTTTTTTTTTTGAGACAGAGTCTCACTCAGTTGCCCAGAGTTGAGTGCAATGTCGTGATCTCAGCTCACTGCAACCTCCGCCCACCACCCCCTCCAACCCCCCGTCCAAGCAGTTTTCCTGCCAGTCTCTGGAGTAGGCACGTGCCACTGTGCCCAGCTAATTTTTGTGCTTTTAGTAGAGATGAGGTTTCTCCAGGTTGGCCATGCTGGTCTCCAACTTCTGACCTCGAGTGATCCTCCCAGCTCAGCCTCCCAAAGTGCTGGGATTACAGTGTGAACCACTGCACCCAGCCGTTTTTTTTTTTAATTATTATGAATTTTTTTAAGAGACGCAGTCTCCCTCTGTCACCCAGGCTGGAGTGCAGTGGTGTGATCTTGGCTCACTGCAACCTCCATCTCCCTGGTTCAAGCCTCCCCAGTGGCTGGGATTACAGGTGCGTCCCACCACACCCGCATCTGTTTTCTTTGCATTTTTAGTAGAGACGGGGTTTCACCATGTTGGCCAGGCTGGTCTCGAACTCCTTACTTCGCAATCCGCCCCCCTTGGCCTCCCAAAGTGCTGGGATTAAAGGCGTGAGCCACCACGCCCGACCTTTTTAATTAAGCCAGTGTTGTGCTCTGTCACCCAGGCTGGATTACAGTGGTGTGATCTTGCACTCTCCACCTCCCAGGTACAAGCGATTCTGTGTCGGCCTCTCTAGTAGCTGGGACTGCAGGCACACGCCATCATGGCCGGCTAATTTTGGTAGTTTTAGTAGAGACAGGGTTTTACCATGTTGGCCAGGCTCTTCTCAAACTCCTGACCTTAGGTGGTCCAGCCTCCAAAAGTATTGAGATTACAGGCGTGAGCCACTGCGTCCAGCTCCATGTATATATGCTAATTCAGATAAACAGTATAATTCCCAAAATGGAAATGCTGTGAAACTTTTTAATTTTTATTTATTTATTTTTTGCTTTACCAAAAAAGTAAGGGGGAGTGAAACTTTTTGTCAAGAGGCAGCCTTGCTGTCTTGCCCAGGCTGGAGTGCAGTGGTCGATCAAGGCTCACTGAAGCCTCTTGGGCTAAAGTGATTCTCCTGCCTCTGCTTCCTGAGTAGCTGAGACTCACTTTTATATTTTTTTGTAGAGATGGAGTCTCGATACATTGCCTGACTGGCCTCCAATTCCTGACGTTGGGTGATCTGCCCGCCCCAGACTCCCAAAGTGCTGGGATTACAGGCGTGAGCCACCACGCCCGGCCCAGAAATGATGTGTAAGGTTGTAATCTCAATCCCTCCTGGCCTGCATCCTGGGGACCACGTGCGCCCTGCTGCTCTGGATGAGCTGCTGTCCTGGAGTCATCAGCACCACCACTCCTGTGGTCAGCTGGGGCCAGCTGGCTTTTCATTTGTTTCTGGTCAGTGCGCTTGGAAGGAGAGGGCGGCCTGGACTCCTGCCTCCTGGGGGCACTCCCTGCACTTACAGGCTCCGGCCACATTCCCTGGCCACGTGCTTCGGGCTCCGGTTCCCCCTTCCACACTCTGGGCACGTCCCCCTCGTCTGTGGTGTCCATCCCGGCTCGAGGCTGTGATGCTGGGGCTCCTCTCATTCCCTCTGGTGAGCAGTTATGTGCTGTTTTGTTTGTTTATTTTTACTTTTATTATTATTATTTTTTGAGATGCAGTCTTGCATTGTTGCCTGGGCTGGAGTGCAGTGGCGTGATCTCGGCTCACCGCAACCTCCGCCTCCCGGGTTCAAGCAGTTCTCCTGCCTCAGCCTCCCAAGTAGCTGGGACTACAGGCACCCACCACCACACCCAGCTAAGTTTTGTATTTTTAGTAGAGACTGGGTTTTGCCATGTTGGCCAGGCAGGTCTTAATCTCCTGACCTGGTGATCCTCCTGCCTTGGCCTTCCAGGGTGCTGGGATTACAGGCAGGAGCCACTGCGCCTGGCCCAGCAGTTGTGTTTTTTTTGTTTGTTTTTTTGAGACAGAGTCTCACTCTGTCGCCAGGCTGGAGTGCAGTGGTGCCGTCTCGTCACTGCAGGCTCCGCCTCCTGACTTCAAGCGATTCTCCTGCCTCAGCCTCTCAAGTAGCTGGGACTACGGGAGCACGCCACCACACCTAGCTAATTTTTGTATTTTTAGTAGAGACGAGGTTTCGCCATGTTGGCCAGGATGGTCTCGATGTTTTGACCTTGTGATCTGCCCACCTCAGCCTCCCAAAGCGCTGGGATGACAGGCGTGAGCCGCCGTGTTTTACAGTTAGTTTTGGCTATTGGTATTTATCAAACAAATGAATGCTTTCCTAAGCCAGACACCAATTCCCAGAGAAACAATGATCTTGGGTTTTAGAAAAGCATTCATGCCTAAAATGTAAATTACGGCCTTTAGATATTTCACGTAAGGCCAGAGATAGTGGCCTGCTCTTTGCTCTGTCTGAGACAACAGGTAGAACGGAGCTGATTGGCTGAGGTAGTCGCTGGTGGTCACTTGAGGGCCTGGACAGAATGGAGCTCTGCTGACCGATCCTTCCTCTTGAGGAGCTAGCTCGGAGTCAGGGCCTGTAGGCCTGTGAGATTCTCCCAGTCTGGCAGGTGAGATGGCATGTGCAGTGGTTTTGCTGTGCAGTTGCAAGTGGCGTGAGGCTGTGGTGGACCCCCCAGAGCTGGCCTGAGCCTTGCACCGTTCTGTGTTGAGGCCACAGTTACAGTTGGGTGCCCAGCAGCTCCAGAGCTGGCCACAAGACCTCCAGGGGGTTCCTGAGTTCTGTTTGTACAGCCTCTGTGCTTTGCCAAAAAGCATTCCTTATCAAAAATGACTTTTTCTTTTGACATGGAGTTTTGCCCTTGTTGCCCAGGCTGGAGTGCAGTGGCGCGATCTCAGCTCACTGCAACTCCGCCTCCTGTGTTCAAGCCTTGCCTCAGCCTTCTGAGTAGCTGGAATTACAGGTATGTGCCACCACGCCTATCTAATTGTTTTGCATTTTTAGTAGAGATGGGGTTTTACTCTGTTGGCCAGGGTGGTCTCGAACTCCTGATGTCAGGTGATCCACCCACCTCGGCCTTCCGAAGTGCTGGGATTACACTTGTGAGCCACTGCCCCCGGCCGAATTTTTTTATTTTTTGAACTCAACTCACTGCAACCTCCACCTCCCGGATTTAAGTGATTCT
The DNA here is from genome assembly GCA_004027715.1 of Plecturocebus donacophilus. Taxonomy (NCBI): domain Eukaryota; kingdom Metazoa; phylum Chordata; class Mammalia; order Primates; family Pitheciidae; genus Plecturocebus; species Plecturocebus donacophilus. The sequence continues at coordinate 12,024 of PVKP010037779.1, read as the reverse complement.
GGTGTCTCAGCCTCCTGAGAAACTGGAATTAAAGGTGTGCACCCCCATGTCCAGGTAATTTTTTGTATTTTTAGGAGAGAGTGTTTCGCCATGTTGGCCAGGCTGATCTCAAACTCCTGGCCTCAAGTGATCCACCCGCCTAGGACTCCCAAAGTGCTGGGATTACAGGTGTGAGCCACTGTGCCTGCTTCCAAGTGAGTGAGTTAATTGAGGCTGGAGAGCAGCGGCTCCATCACAGCTGCCTGTAGCTTCGTGTCCCTGGGCTCAACGATCCTCTCACCTCCGCCCTCTGAGTAGCTGGGATAGCAGGTGTGAGCCGCCACACCCAGTCTCTTTTTATTATTATTATTTTTAATAGAAACGGGGTTTCGCCATGTTGCCCAGGCTGGTCTTGGACTCCTGATCTGAAGCAGTCCTGCCGTGGCCTCCCAGTGTGCTGGGATTACAGGCATGAGCCCCTGCGCCCGGCCCAAATGTACGTCTTGATGCATAGATGTGGAAGCAGTGGCTGTCAGGCCTGTGGCGCGTGGTGAGTGGGCCCCAGTCCGTCCCGGGAGCCCAAAGCATCACGCTGTGCAGTTGTGGTCGGTGTCACCTGCCCTTCTTACCCCCTCCTGAGTGTGGAGCTGCCGTCCACGCCTGTGAGGCACTCAGGGGTTCTTGTCACCAACATGCACGACGCTCCCGCCAGATGGGCCTCCCACAGCTGCTGCCTGGCCCCTGCGGCACTGGCTCTAACCTTCTTGGCCAGGGCGCCGCTGCTGAGCCCTGGGCAGTCACTGTGCCCAGCCGCCGCACTGTCCTGGCTGGAGCCAGGCTCCCAGGAGCCCCACCGGCTCCGCCGAGGCCATCTCATCCCGCCGCAAGCCAGGAGCGCAGATACCGGAGCATCCTGTGTCGCTGCTGTGTGTTTTGCCGGTGGAACGACTCGACCCAGCTCTAACCTGACCTTTGAGACCTCTGACCTCCCCTCTAATGTGGGAGTCTCTGTGTCTGAGGCAGGGGCACGCTCTCGGGCTCTACAGTGTTCCTGTGTGTCCCGTCACTCACTCGGTTACCGGGACAATCTGGCCAATAAGGTGGTAGCTGGCCCTCCTTGTGGGTGTGTCCGTCGGGGCAGCAGCTCTTGGCGTGCTCTGGGCTGAGTCATGTCTGCAGGGGAGATGGTGTGGCCTTCCCAGGAAGGACCAAGGCTTCCACGGCAGGGAACGCCTTCAGACTTGACGTCAGGAAGGCTCAGCCACCAGCCACAGTTTGCAGAGGAGAGGCTGAGGGCCAGGAGCGGCGGTGGTCAGCGGTGCGGGGGGCTGGCGCTGGGCTGTCCACGGATGTTGCTCTGATGGCCTGGTGCCTGTGGCCAGCGCCCTGCACCTGGCATGGCTTTTCCCCAGGCTGTGGTGGGACAGTGCAGACCCTGGTGCCAGCCTCACCAGCATGGCGGTGCCTGTGGGTGCTCTTTCAAGTCCCCCATGACTCTGAGAGGGACCTGGGCCTCACTCACGGCAGGGCAGTGTGGTCCTGGTCCGTTCTGGGCTCTCCTGTGTGATGGGCCACTGGAGGCAGCCACGCTCGTTCTAACTCCCCAGGATGCCCTGGGCCCAGCAAGGCCCCTAAGGAGTGAACGTAGAAAACCTTGGGAAGGAAATGCTCTACCGAGCTGTTTTGGGGTGTTTCTTGCTGTGTCCTGGCACCTTGGGGCCGTGGGTGGTTTATCCCAAGAGTAACCACATGGTGTGGGTGCAGGTGGGCGGCGAGGGCTCGTGGGGACCCCTCTGGTCCCAACCTGCCTTGTGCTCAGCTTTGCTTTTTGCTGAAGGCAAATCTCAGAACCGTTCCTCTCCCTGGGGGCTGCAGTCCCCCTGGTTTCTCTTTAAAGGCCCTGGCTGCTGACACTTGGCTTCCGTAGCCACCTCACATCCCCCAGACCTGTTAAGTTTTCACCACGGGCACAACTTGGTGGTCCCAGGAGGAGCCCTGCCGGGGACGGTCTGTAGTGACCAGTGGCCTCCTCTGGATAAGTTCTCTATCCTCCCTTCTTTAAGTAGACGGTTCAGCTGCATTGTAAGGAAAATGTCGCACTGGTGACATTTACACACGGGGAGCACTCCAGTCCACTCATCAGCCTGGGTGCTGTTCAGTTTTTCTGTTCTGTGAAGGCTTTATTTTTAAGGTTGTCTTCCAAAGCTCAATTTCCTGGTAAAATGACTACTGTATTCTTACTTTTTCAAAATCACTAAATAACTGGAATGTCCTGGAGTAGAGAGAGAAGCAGTCCCTTACATTCTTCCTGCAGAGGGAGCGCAGAGGGGCTGAACCGGAGACGCTTCTTGGCTGGCATCTGTGAGGGTGAAGCTGTGGTCACAAATGCCAGTGTTTGCCCAGAGCGAAGCCGCAGACCCCACGGGCCACAATGCCCAGACCTGCTTTCCTCCAAGTGGAATGTTTCAGATTTAGTCTGGTTTTGTGTTGCAGACTAATTCACAATTTAAGACCTTTTTTTTGAAAACTTTTTTTAAATAAAAAAAAAATTAAAATTATGGAGCACTTCATGAGTTTGCGTGTCCTCCTTGTGCAGGGGCCATGCTAAGCTTCTCTGTATCGTTCCAGTTTTAATATATGTGCTGCTGAAGCGAGCACTCTTTTTTTTTTTTTTTTTTTTTTAATAAGATGGGGTTTCACCATGTTGGCCAGGCTGGTCTCGAACTCCTGACCTCAGGTGATCCACCCACCTCAGCCTCCCAAAGTGCTGGGATTACAGGCGTGAGCCACCGCGCCCCGCCAAGTGAGCACTCTTGAAAACTTTTAAGTAAATTTTTTTTTTTTTGAGACGGAGTCTCACTGTCTCCCAGGCTGGAGTACAGTGGTGCAAGGCAGTCTCAGCTCACTGCAACCTCCGCCTCCTGGGTTCAAGCGATTCTCCTGCCTCAGCCTCCTGAGTAGCTGGGACTACAGGTGCCCGCCACCACGCCTGGCTAATACTTGTATTTTTAGTAGAGACGGGGTTTCACTGTGTTGGCCAGGCTGGTCTCGACCTCCTGACCTCAGGTGATCCACCCACCTCGGCCTCTCACCGTTCTGGGATTACAGGCGTGAGCACCATGCCGGCCAGCCCACCATTTTTATCTCAAAGTCCAGTAGCCCTCAGTCGGATTAGAGAGTGTGGTGTTGCCTGTCCATTTGCAGAAGCCATCTTGCAGTATGTTGGGCTTGCTCTTCCGGCTGACTGGAAGCATTCAGGAAGGAGACACGTCAGCTGGCCCTGCCCTGGAGCGTGGGCACAGCTCAGGCACCAAGACCCTGTGAGAAGGTGCTATGAATCACCCCGGACCGTTTGTCAGGAGACTCCAGAATGGAAGGGGGTCCCAGGCAGTTCCTGCTCCCTGGCCTCGGACCTCGCTGGCAGCACCTCCTGGGCCCGGCGGAGGAGGCTGTGCAGGGATGATCCCAGAAGCTACAGAGCCCCGAGTCTGGAAATGACAGCTTGCAGGGAGCCGTTTCCTTTAGGGCTTCTTGAAGTGACCACAGGTCCCGGTGCAGCCGGCACCCTCCAGCGCGTCTGCTACTGCACAGGAGCCGCAGAGCGCCGGGTCAGGACGCTGGTCCACCTCGCACCCGGTCTCCTGGGGAGTTGCTGATGCATTAGTGGAAGATGTGGGGGCCCCACTTGGGGATGAGTTTGGGGCTCACTTTGCTGTGCTTTGTCGCTTGGTGGACAAGATCTGAGTCACTGGGCTGTGCCCACACGGGGCTGTTGTTCGGAAAGGTAGTGGGTGGCCCTGCACGTATAGGGTGAGCACAGGCCACAGGCCCCGCCACCCTCCCTCAGGGCGATGTGACATTGGCACAAGGATGGGCAGAACCTTCAGGATGTCCCTGGGCATGGGTGCTGTGTCCCACGTGGAGTCGGGCTGAGACAGGCTGTGCCACTAGCGTCTGTCCACGGGTACCCCGGCTGAGAAAGGCAGTCTGGTGAGAGGATGGGAGCTCGAGAAACTGCACCCAGCTCAGCCGCTGTCGGGTCCCCCGTCCCTGACCAGTGGGGATGGGTTCTAGGAAAGCTGAGTGTAAATAGCATTTTGGTGCAGCTGGCACATAGATAGAATTTGATTGTAAGCGAAATTTACTTTGTACTTTTCATTTTTTGCAGATTTTAGCCCAACAAGCAGCTTGGGTGTTAGTTGTGATTTGGGGAGAACCTGCCTGACGCATCTGCTTGGGGGCTCACCCCGCTGCTGTTCTCTGTGCGGCCTCTGGGTCCTCCCGTGCCCAGCAGACTAGAGTCTTCCCTGGGGGGTCTCATTTTTCTGGTGTTGATTGCTGCGTTTTATTCCTGCGAATGGTGCTGTTTATATTTCCTGCAGTCTCTGGAAGGCATGTGTGGCTCCTCTGCTGTGCGGATGCAGTCTCGTTTCTGCCTGCAGTGAGCAGGTGTGTGTCCAGATCCGTAAGCACTTCAGGCTTTGCCTGGGGTGTGGACATTTAACCCACTTGGAAGGTCCCCGTGCCGCTGGCCTGGGGAAGCAGCCAGGCCCGCTCTGCCCTGCAAGGGATTTTTGAGGGCACAGGCAGGCAGGGGGTGCTGGCAAGATGGAGCTGTCTTAGGGGTGTTAGGGGGGCAGATGTGTCCACGGCAGACACCTGGGCCTGATTCAGTCCTGAACAGTTCAGCTAAAGAGAAGGCCCCAGGCGATGGGATGCCCCAGGGGTCTGTGCATCTCCCAGGCCCAGGAGCGAGGGGAGGGCGCGTGGTGGGTGATGGCCCAGTGGAGTGATGGGGTGCGTAGCCTTCCCACTGATGAAGCCACCAGGCCTTCCAGCCAGCGCTGGCCCATGCTGCTGCTTCCTGCCCTCCTGTCACCGTCACCGTCATTGTCCCCGTCACTGTCCCTGGCCCCGCCAGGCTTGTCCTCCATGGTGTGATGCTCCCTCCATCTTCCTTCCACAACAGAATGGTGCTAAGGCTCTGCCAGATGATATTGCTGCCTTGTCCTGACCTGACTCCCTGGGCCCAGGACCATCCCTGGCAGGCACATGACAGGAGCCAGCAGCCCAGGGCCCAGAGCCTTGTGGGGTGTGAGGAGACGCAAGGACAGCGTCTCGGGGCCCGGGCAGATTCTCTGAGCACTGGCAAAGGGCCTGTGGTGTCCACCGGTGCCTGGGAGTCACTAGGGGGTCAAAGGCGTTAGCCTTCACCAAGAAAATCAGTTAGGGTTAAACTGGTGTCAGCTGAAAATTGCCTTGAATTAGAACTGAACACATGCGTCTCCACGCTAAAGAAGAGAGCAGACGTTCAGAATAACATGATGTGAAGAGTCCTGAAGAGTGGCCCCTCCAAGGCACCGTTGCCCCTGCTGGGCTGTCGTTGGGGGTGGCGGGGGTTGTCTGCAGGTTAGGTGGCATGTCAACTCTTGCATGCAATGGGTTGTCTTTTTTCTTTTTTTTTTTTTAAGATGGAGTCTTGCTCTGTTGCCCAGGCTGGAGTGCAGTGGTGCGATCTCAGCTCACTGCAACCTCTCTGCCCCTGGGTTCAAGCAGTTCCCCTACCTCAGCCTGCTGAGTAGCTGAGATTACAGGCACGCGCCACCACGCCCAGCTAATTTTGCATTTTTAGTAGAGGCTTTTCCGTGTTGGTTAAGCTGGTCTTGAACTCCCAGCCTCAGGTGATCCGCTCACCTCGGCCTCCCACAGCGCTGGGATTACAGGTGTGAGCCACTGTGCCCATCTGCAGCCTTTTTGTTGAGTTAGGGTCTTACTCCGTTGCCCAGGCTGCCATGCAGCAATCTCAACCTCTTAGGCTTGAGCGACTCTCCGCCCTCAGCGTCCCTGTTAGCTGGTGTTACAGGCTTATGGCGCCATACCAGCTAATTATTTACTTATTTATTCATTTTCTGAGATGGAGTCTGACTGTCACTCAGGCTGGAATGCAGTGGTGCCATCTCCGCTTACAGCAGTCTCTGCCTCCTGGGTTCAAGCGATTCTCCCGCCTTGGCCTCCTGAATATCTGGGACTACAGGTGTGCACCCCCACGCCTGGCTAATTTTTGTGTTTTGGTAGAGACGGGGTTTCATCATGTTGGCCAGGCTGGTCTCAGTCTCTTGATTTCGTGATCCACCCGCCTCGGCCTCCCAAAATGCTGGGATTACAGGCGTGAGCCACCTCGCCCGGCCAATTTTTGTATTTTTAGTAGAGAAAGGGTTTAGCCAGCCGGGCGTGGTGGCTCACGCCTGTAATCCCGGCACTTTGGGAAGCCGAGGCGGGCGGATCATGAGGTCAAGAGATCCAGACCATCCTGGCCAACATGGTGGAACCCCGTCTCTATTTAAAAATACATAAATAAATAATAAATAAAAGAGATGGAGTTTAGCCATATTGGCCAGGCTGGTCTCAATCTCCTGACCTCTGTTCAGTCTTACCAAGGGAAAGGATGTTAAAAAAAAAAAAAAAAAAATCTCCTGACTTCAGGTGATCCGCCTGCCTCGGCCTCCCAAAGTGCTGGGATTACAGGCATGAGCCACTGTGCCCAGCCAATTTTTGTATTTTTAGTAGAGATGGGGTTTCACCATCTTGGCCAGGCTGGTCTCGATCTCCTGACCTCAGGTGACCCGCCCGCCTCGGCCTCCCAAAGTGCTGGGGTTACAGGCGTGAGCCACCGCGCCTGGCCTTGAGCTCTTCTTTCTGCAGGACTTTGATTCTGAGCAGCTGAAGGACTGAGTTCCTGAAAGATGACATGGGTGTCATAGCTGCTTCAGGGGCCTCAGGGACACAGGTGGGACCCCGCGTGTGTGGGAAGAGACACATCGGGGTGGGTAGGTGACTTAGATGCTGCTGTGACGGGAACCAAGGATGCCTGGCAGCTCAGGGTCAGATGTCTTTTCAAGTTAAACCTTAGATAACCTTACTGGATGTATTACAAAAATTATTTTTGCTACCCAGGAAGGCATATTTTAGGTAATCTGAGCTTATTTAAATAAATTGACAGAACTGAAAGTTAAATGTATCACTCAGAATTCCTGAGTCAGAATTAAGCAGTTCCTTGTCCCCGACCACCTGGAGTGGCTGAAATGAGCTCCCGAAGACCAGGGAGCTCTTCTGGGGATTCAGTCTCTGTCTCTTTTTGGGGACATGAGCCCCTTCCCGGGGAACCCCTGAGGCCAGGCATGGCCACTGTATATGGGGGGAGGGTGCCCCCGCCGAGGGCCCCAGAGGCTCCTGTGGCCCCTTACTGGGACCGCTGGGGCCTGTGTGTCTGCGCCCGCCCCAGGGCCTCCTTTCAGCTGGGCTGGACGCATTCAGGCCTCGTCTGTGCCCCGCCGTCTGCCCGTCAGTGGGGCCGTCTGTCTCTGCTCGGCGGTCTGGCCCTGTTGGTTTTCTTGGCAGTGTTTTCCAGCCTGACTGCCGCTGACGCTGCCTTTGGGTCTTCCAGTGTTCTTGACTGCTGGAGCTAAGCTGGACTTGCAATTTGCTTTCGGGTTTGCTTTATCTCTGCTGAAGGGTTCAGGTTTTACGGCAAGCAGGCACCGCTGGGGAGCAGAGGGAGGGTGCCACTGTGGACGCCGGAGGCCAGGGGCAGCGACGGAGAGGTCCCAGCAGAAGGTGTCAGGTGCTGGCAGGGTCCTGCAGGCCTTGGGTCTTCTCGCAGAGTTGGGGCTCGGTGGGAGCAAGCACCTTCCGTCCCCCGCTTTGTTTTCTGTGGGACCTGCCAGGACTGTGAGGATCCTGCTCCCCCAGGGCATGGCCATCCCCCACAGCTGTCCAGGCCTGTGTTCCCGCTGCCCTGCTGTGGGGCTGGGAAGGGGCCAGGTGCCCAGGACACAGGCGCTTCCAGGCTTCACACACGGATGCTTTTCTCTGACGTTCCTTAACTCCCACGTGTAGCTATACACAAAACGGCATTTTGCACATGCTGGACAGAAATAAGAGAATCAAGCCCCGGCCGGAAAGGTTCCAGAACTGCAAAGACCTGTTTGATCTGATCCTCACTTGCGAAGAGAGAGTGTACGACCAGGTGGTGGAAGGTGAGGCCAGCCCTGTGGCGGCCGCGCTGGCTGCAGCAGCTCTCACGAGGGTCTGGGGACGCCTGCAGGTCCCACCCTGGCTGGCGCATCCCGTCTGGAGTGGGGGTCAGGCCTGAGTGCAAAGTACACGAGGGCAGGCCAAGCTGCTGGTTGCGGGCTTTCTGCTTGTGAGACCCGTCGGAGCTGGCCATGGTGTGCTGGGTGCAGCCGCTCATGGGCTCCAGGGCTCTAGTTGTTGTTTGTGTTTGTTTTTTTTGAAACAGTTTCTCTCAGTTGCCCAGGCTGGAGTGCAGTGGTGCAATCTCGGCTCACTGCGGCCTCCGCCTCCTGGGTTCAAGTGATTCTCCTGCCTCCGCCTTCTGAGTAGCTGGGACCACAGACACCTGCCCACCACACCCAGCTAATTTATGGTAGTTTTGGTAGAGATGGGGTTTCACAATATTGGCCAGGCTGGTCTTGAAGTCCTGACCTCAGGTGATCCACCCACCTCGGCCTCCCAAAGTGCTGGGATCATGGGCATGAGCCACCGCGCCCAGCCCCAGGTGCATATTTCACGAGTGGACCCTGTGTGGAGCTGGCCCAGTGGTCGGGGAGGGCTGGGCCTCGGTGACCGGGAGGTGACCAGACGGCTGAGGGCGGGGAAACGCAGGCCGGCTTGTACCGAGCTTTCCTCAAACCACAGCTGCCTTCGGTGTGTCGCTCAGTCCTTACCCGTGCTCCCCAAACCACAAAGTCCAGAAACCGCCAGGGCTGGGCCAGGGGCCGGCAGAGCTGGAGACTGGGACGCAGTGACTGCCTGTTCCCTGGTTCTGGAGCTTCTGACGTCTGTGTCACCTTGTCCCGATCAGATCTGAATTCCAGAGAACAGGAGACCTGCCAGCCGGTGCACGTGGTCAACGTGGACATCCAGGACAACCACGAGGAGGCCACCCTCGGGGCGTTTCTCATCTGTGAGCTCTGCCAGTGTGTGAGTACCGGGCCTGGCGCCACGCTGGGCAGAGGCTGTGCTGGGGCAGTGGGTGAGGCCTGAGGCCGGCCCTGCTGTTGGGGCGGGGTATCCTGCTCAGCTGACCTGTGTCAGGGTGCCCGCTGGCGGCTCAGAGAGAGCTGCCCCTCGGCTTTGGAGTAGGAGCCCCCCTTGCCCTCTGCTCAGCTGACACGCAGCGCAGTGACCTGCCCAACACAAGTTTAGTCCCTCTCCCAGGACGTGGGGCTCCAGGGAGGGCCTCGCACCTCCTCTTCCCCGGGTTGGACACAGCCCCACCTCAGCCAGCAGGGCACGTGCGCTCCTGGGTGCCGTGCGGTCGGAGGGGTGCCCCACGTGAGCCTGGAGGCCCCCAGGGTGTCTGCGGCCAAGAGCTGTGTGTCCGCAGTCCGCCCCTGGACTCAGCCTTTTGCATGCCTGTCTTCCCCAAGGCACCCTGTGTCCCCCCCACCGCACTGATGGGCCAGAGGGCACCCCAAGGGCTTCTGCAGCCCCGCTGCTGCCTTGCTGAGGTGCTGGGGCATGATGGGAGGGCCTGCTGGGGACACCGCCCCTGCTTCTGGGATCTGTGACTGGATCCACTGTCAAAGATGGAAAAAGCACACAACCGGGCCGAGAGAGGAGATGGTGCGGTGGGGACGCCCGAGCCAGGCCGCCTGCGCTGGGAGGGGCTGCCGCGTGGCTGTGGGCTCCTGCTTGCCCACCCGGCACGGTTTCTGGTCCCCACATGCCTCGCGGTCTAGTGTGGCTGCTGCAGCGCCAAGGATGGTGCTGGTGGCCGCCTGGAGGAGTGATGGCCGTGGGAAAGTCTCATCCCAGACATGGCTCCTAGGTTTCTGCTCGGGGCACGTTGGCCAGAGCTGAGTCACAGGCAGGCCACTCCTCGCTCAGAGGCACTGTGTGCTGCCCAAGGCTGGGGACCAGGGGACACTGGCAATAGCAAATGACAAGCAGCTGGGGCCAAGGCTGTGTGCTCAGGAGCCTGGCTGCTCACTCCAGGCAGCAGGCCTCCACCAGGGCTCTGGTCGACGGAGACCAGGATGCCGCCAGGACGCTCCTGTGACCGGGCTGCCTGCGCCACAGGGCACGGGTCGGGGTCCTTGCTGGCTGGCATTTGGGAAGCGCTGCGGTGAGGCTGGCTGGCCGTGCCGTACGTGAGTGGGCCCGCCTCCCAGGCTGCTCTCCGGATCCAGGTCCCCGCTCCTCCCGGCTTCAGGCTCTGGGGGGCCCATGGGGAGGTGAAGCCTGGGGCTTCCCAGGAACCTCCGTCCCTGCAGCGTCGCAGGTGGGGTCTGTCCGTCACCGGCTCCCTGGCCCAGGTGGGGCGGGCGCAGCCCTCACGGTGTCCCTGTCCTTGCAGATCCAGCACACAGAGGACATGGAGAACGAGATTGACGAGCTGCTGCAGGAGTTCGAGGAGAAGAGCGGGCGCACCTTCCTGCACACCGTCTGCTTCTACTGAGCCCGGCGCCCCCCCGGCCGCCCGCTCTGGCTTCCTTTGGTTCATACTTTTTGCTTCCTGGCGTTTGTTTTTACTTACAGGTGTTCTGCTGGTGACGGTAGCATTACCCCCATAAACTGTGCATACGGCAGGCGAGGGGATGTCTGAATGCCACACTGAAGCAATCAGGTTTTTTCCTTCCCGCTTTACTTACTAGCGGGATATTGATTATAGTTTTTTCCTTTAACCGAAACGGAAAGACGGCGGTTTGTGTTCACGTGCCGCGTGCCCTCCCTCCCCCTGCGCCCCAGCGAGGCAGTGCTGGAATGACCTGGAATCGTCCAATAAATAGATGCTGCTGTCACCGGTGCTTGGCCGTGACTTCCTGGCCGACCCTGGCCCTGCGGAGGTGACCTCCGACCTCCCACCCGCCCTGTGCTGCTCCCAGCGGCACCGCTGCCTGTGGGGAGCCGCGTCCTGTCCCCCAGGCCACCTGCGGGAGAGGCGGAGCCGGGAGGATCGCTTGAGCCCAGGAGTCAGAGCTGCAGTGAGCCTCGATGGCACTGCAGCCCCAGCCCAGTCCCAGGCACAGCTTCCCGCTAACTCCCGCCGGAGGGTGGCGGCGGCTCCTGTACCTGAGCCGTGGTCACTGCTTTTCGATGAGTTTGGTCCCACAGCAGCGTGGTGGCCACCTGGGCCCCTGAGTGCCAGGCGACCGCCCTGTCCCCTCCCTAAGGGGAGCCGTGCCCACACCCCCTGCGCCCCCTCCCTGCCTTGAGGATTCCGGGGTGACCCCCGCCCCGCCCCAGGGTTCCATGCACACCGGAGGCACGTGCAGCCCCGCACCTGGCGACCCGGGGAGAAGAGCGCAGAGGGCAGAGCAGCGGGGCGGGAAGGGCCTCGGCGCCCTCGGGGCCAGATCGGGTCGGGACTGGCGCCCTGGGACCCTGGACAAGCGACCGGGGCTGGGCCTGACCAGACTGAGGCGGGACAAGAAGCGGAGGCTCCCGGGAGGGGTCCCGGCCGGGCGCTCTGGGGGTGGCGGGGCCCTCCCCGCGCCGGCGCTGGCACGCAGCGGCCCGCGGGCGGCGCGGTCCCTCCCGGGAGGCGGAGGAAGGCGGCGGGAGGGGGAGGGAAGAGGCTGCAGGGAAGGGGCCGGAGCCGAGCCGAGCCGAGCCGAGCGGAGCGGAGCGCAGGGAGGACCCGAGGGCGGAGCGGAGCGCGGCGGGCCGGGCCGAGCGACCCCAGAGAGGCCCCACGTCCCTCCGCGGCCCCCCCGTGCCTCCTCCCCCCGGTCGGCGCCGGGGTTGTCGCGAGCGGCGGCGGCCGATCCTGGGAAGCGCTGACCTCTGCGGAGGCGGCCGGGGCTCAGCATCGGGCCGGGGCCGGGGGGGGGCGCCGGAGCCGGGGGGCGGCGCTCCGGCCCGGCCCGGCCCCGCCCGATGTCCATGAGCGCGAACACCATGATCTTCATGATTCTGGGGGCGTCGGTCGTGATGGTGAGCGGAGGGGCTTCCCGCGCGCGCCCCCTGCTCCCCGCCCGCGCGCGCCGCCTGCCCCCACCTCCTGCTCCTTGTTTACCG
>PVKP010037778.1:0-21381 GCA_004027715.1 Plecturocebus donacophilus | reverse complement strand
TGTGATGAAGTTTTTTCTGTTTCTTAGTTTTCCTTTGGCGGACGCCCCTTCCCCACAGAGCTAGGCCTTCCTGGGTTCGGCTGTGCTTGCTGTGAAACTCTGTCCTCAGTGCTTTCAATTGCTCTTCTCCTTGTGGGAGTGGGACCAGCCAAGCACGACTCAAAGGGCACCCAGTCCCGTATACTCCGCACTGAGAAGTGCCGCGCTGGGGTGCCGGCAAAACAGCTGCACCAGCTAAAAGAGTTGCAATGGCGACCCGTGTGGCTCCTCTGCCGGGAATTTCTCAGTTTGTGAGCAACAAAAATTCGTCTGAAATTGTGGCATCCGCTTGCTCTCTGCGCTTTCACTGGGAGCTACATTCCTGAGCTGCTGCTAAGCGGCCATCTTGGATCTCTCTCCCGCCTAATTCTTTAAATGTGAGAATTTACAATGACCCTTTTTTCATTCCTTATATTGATGACTTACGTTTTTTTTTTTTTTTTTGATCAATCTAGATAAAGTTTTATACATTTCATTATTGTTTCAAATAACTAGCTTTTGGCTTTAATATTTTATAGTATTTTTTTATTTCATTTATTTACAACATTCCTTTCTTTCCCCACATAATTTATAACTATAGATTTCCCTCTAAGCCCTGCTTTAGCTATTGCTTGCACATTTTGATATGTTGTATAGGTTATTTAAATTTGCCACTGAATTTCGAAATACTTGGGGTTTCCTTGGATATCCTGTTTGTGGTTTCTAACTTAATTCCATTGTGGCCAACATACATACTCTTGAGTTCTCCCATAGTGTTGTACAGACCTTTATTTCTGCTGTAACTAGGATAAACTCAAACTCTTACAAACAGAATATTCACTAGGTAGTGTTAGAGTGTATTATACTAAAAAATGAAAATTTTCAGTATTTGATTACTATAATCTGCATTTCCTGGCAAATAAGATTAGAGTGAAAACAGTATAAATCATTTTGAAACAATAGAAGACACAGTGGGGCAGTTTTTTGACAGACTTCTCTAGAACTGAAGGTAAGTTCTGTCTTGAGAGGCTCAATAAATTTACAAGGCAAGGAAGAAGAAACTAACATTTATAAACAAAAGGGAGGATTAAAAGTGATGACCCAAGAGAAAATTTCCAGAGAAGATTCCAGTTAACAAACACTAATTCATTCCAGTAACAGTCTGAGAGGTATGCCTGATAAATGAACAGGCTCTGTTAAGTGAGAACAAAAATACTAGACTAGGAGGGTACCCAATAGCAGCAGGCAAGGAGGAAAGATGAGTGATGTCTCTATAGAGCCTTTGTACTTAGTTTTGCTTTGGTCATTGAAGTTTAAAAGTCAGTCATGGACATTATAAGCTCCTTAAAGGCTTTCCCCCATACTATACCTTATATCTAAGAGGGACTTCATAGAATTCATGACAAGGGAAAAGCCTACAGACATGGCCCACATGGGCAGTGACTCTGGCAGTTAAGGACATAAACATTTTTAAAGGTTTTTCTTATTTTAAATACAGATTTCCAAACTGTCATCTGAAAGGCTGTACCACAAGAAACGATTTCTGTCATTTCTGAGCTTGAGCATTTAATTATCACTGAAAAATTTCTATGATGATTAAATGTCCTAAATCTGCATTGTCTTATGTGGTAACCATTAACCACATGTAGCTACTGAGCGCATTAACTGTGGCTAGGGTGGCTGAGAATAATTTTAGTGTTTTAAATAGTAATGTAAATAGCCACATCCAGCTCATAACTACTGTACTGAATGCCTTGTCACCCTCTCCATAATGCTGGCTATGTTCCATTTGTGTAGGTCCTAAAGGGAGAATGGCACTAATGGCCATGCAGCTTGAGTCACTGATGTTTTTGAGGTCTATGTTACCACAGCAAAACCTATTCTAACCTGAGTAAAACAGCAGTTAGAACTTCTACTTGGTAAGTAAGAGGACATGTTAACCTACATTGTTGATCATACTAGCAATCTTTATTTACTAGCAATCTTATCCCTTCAATAATATATTTAAAAGTCAGACACTATTCTAGGGTTTGAGGATATTTCAGTGAACAAGACACACAAGGTTTCCATCTTTTCAGAGCTTACAAGTCTAAAGGAGGAATTTAAAGTGTTGATAAGTTAGTTATCTCATTGTTATTTAGCTTTAAAAAAATTAGAACATATATATTTTCCTAATAAACTGACACTTTTTTGATTTCTCAACAGTCTCTACATGATAGAGCTTTTATCTTTTTCTCATTGATTACTACTAACTCTTAATGCATTAGAAATATTAAGCCTTATCTTATACATGTTTACCTCAGTTTGCAATGTCTTAAGCTCCCGGCCCCTCTCCAACCCACAGTGATACAGAATTCTTTTTTTAAATGGAGGTACGCACAGCTTTTTTTTTTTTTTTAAATTAAAGATGGGGTTTCACCATGATGGCCAGGCTGGTCTTGAACTCCTGACCTCAGGTGATCCATCCACATTGGCCTCCCAAAGTGCTAGCATTACAGGTGTGAGCCACTGCACTCGGCTACTCACAGCTTTTTAATGATGGTTTCTAGCTTTGATGTCCTCTTTAAAATCCTCTCCACACCCAACATGAAAGAAATATTTATCTACAATTTTTTCTATTACTTTTTCCCCCAATTTTCAGAATATGGGGATTAAAGTGTAAGGATAGAAAACAGCTTTTTTCCTAAAATGTCCTGATAACATCATTCACTACCTACCTATTTTCTCATTAAAAATTCCACCTTTATCACACAACAAATTCCTCTATTTGGAAACTATTTCATGACTCTTATGTATCACTGCTTTAATTACTGTAGCTTTATAAAACTTTTTATCTGGTCAGGAAGATTCCTCCTCCTCATTCTTTGAGGAGACTTTTCCCAGCTATGTTTGAACATGTATCCTCAAGGAGGAACTTTAGATTCATTCTGACATGTTCTAAAATAGATCACATTAAGATTATGTAGAATTTAGGCTTTCAAATTTATGTCTGCTCTTCTTAGGGCATCTTTTTTTTTCAATTTCAGTTGAATACTGAATTTCATAAAATGTTCTTTAGTTTTGACCGTATCAAATAGGGTTTCACTTGTTATATTCTCATCATTTTCAAAATGGAAACTGATTTCTCTCTTTAGCCAAAAATTATTCAGAAGTGTTTCAAATTCCTAAAAAGTTTGGAGTTTGTTTTCTATTTTATTACAAATTTCTAGATTTACAACATTGATGTTAAGGAATATCACTTATTAGACTTTATACTTTTTATAATCTCAAGTTTGTGTGACCTAAGAATATGGTCAATTTTAGTACATATTATGGTGCCGAGCGACTTTACCATCCTTAGATTTCTCTGTTTGATATATTAAGGATTGAGAAAACTATACTTTAAAAACCGTCAGTTTTATTATATTTGACAATTTATTCTTTTACTTCCTAAAGTTTCCACTTGGTCACAGTTATTTAGAACAACAGTTCTATTTTTATTAATCATTACAGACTTTATAAAGTCTGTCTATTCATCCTGCCTCTTGCCTTCAACTTTTATTTCAGCTAGAAATTTAGGCATATATATGTTCTAAACAGCATTTAACCATTTGTTTAACTTAGGTTCATATAAAGAGACAAATTTAAGTATTATTTACTAAATAATATGTTGCAAGCAGAGGCCTTCTCTTGAGGCTACCTTTTATTTCTCACCAAGAACATATCTTAAATTCCCTGAGAAGCCAATGATCAGTATATACAGTAGGGAAGAATGAGCTGGGGTGGGCCAAGGGGCAAAGACCAGCCTTCATCATCACCTCTCTTTCCTGCTTCAGTCTGGTTTCTTCTACCAGTTTCCTAAATGTTGTCACTTTACTGATGCTAAATAAACTGTTTTACAAAACCTTTTACTTTGTATTCCCGAATGTTTTACTGCATCAATATCCCAATCCAGTTAGAAATCTTTACCAAAGTTAACTCCAGTTAAAATATATACTAATACTACTACTAATATAGTAATTTATACTGTACATGTAGCAAGGGAGAGGACTGCAGGCTGACTGGAAGAGAAAAAAGAAGGAGCTTTTTTACCATATACTTTTTAAATACGTAAGTCCACATGGATCAAAAATCAAAAACTGTTTTTAAAAATGTAAACATTAAAAGCAAAAAACTTAGAGTACGACTTACCAGTCATATTTTCATCCAGTGGTAGAGAGACTCCTACATCACAGATTTTAATTGTTTCAAAATTGTCTTTAATTACAACATTTGAAGACTTGATGTCTCCATGAAGCAGTTTCTTTTCTTGGTGCAGATACTAAAATAGTGAAAAATTTAACACATATGAGCAGAAATACAAACTAGTAAAAAATGTAATAAACTCCAAATCAAAATAACAATTTGAACTCCTAAAGTTTAGGCTTGTTATTTGTCCAGAAATTTTTTTTTTTTGAGATGGAGTCTCACTGTTGCCAGGCTAGAGTGCAGTGGCACAATCTCGGCTCACTGCAACCTCTGCCTCCTGGGTTCAAGCGATTCTCCTGCTTCAGCCTCCCGAGTAGCTGGGATTGCAGCTGCATGCCACCACACCTGGCTAATTTGTGTGTTTTTAGTAAAGACCAGGTTTCATCATGTTGACCAGGCTGGCCTCGAACTCCTGGCCTCAAGTGACCCACCCGCCTCAGCCTCCCAAAGTGCTGGGATTACAGGTATGGGCCAGTGTGCCCGGCCCAGCATTGCAGATTATTTAAAGCAAGAGAAGGGAACATCTCATGTTCTCAGTCTGCCACACTGACCAGAAGTCTAAAACTTTCTTTAGGAATAGATATACTTTAAGCTAACTTTTTATACTTTTATTTTTTAATTTTATTTTTTTCCAAGACGGAGTCTTTCTCTTGTTGCCCATGCTAGAGGTTAATGGTGCGCTCTGGGCTCACAGCAACCTCCATCTGCCAGATTCAAGCGATTCTCCTGCCTCAGTCTCCCAAGGAGCTGGGATTACGGGTGCCCACCACCATGCCCGGCTAATTTTTGTATTTTTAGTAGAGGTGGGGTTTCACCATGTTGGCCAGGATAGTCTTGATCTCTTGACCTTGTGATCCACCCGCCTTGGCCTCCCAAAGTGCTGGGATTACAGGCGTGAGCCACCGCACCCAGCCCTTTTGTATGTTTTAATGTGTTCAGTCACACAGTTACCACTGTTACAATTGCCTATAGTATTCAGTACAGTAACATTCTATATAGGTTTGCAGCCTAGGAGAACTGGGCTATACCACATAGTCTAGGTGTGTAGTTGGCTCTACCATCTAAGTGTGTGTAAGTACATTCTTATGATGTCCACATGCACAGTGATAAAACCGCCAAATGACACATTTCTCAGAATATACTAAGCTACATACACATAAATGTAATTCGGAAGCAGAAATGTAAGCCTCTGTTTTTACATTGGCCCCTTTTTGGAATTGACTAGTAACAATAATCCACATTCAAAGACGTCCTGCAAAGTGATTATTTGCTCATTTAAAATATAATGACATAGTTACCTTTAACCCTCTTGCCATATTCAAAGCAACTTTTAAAATTACGGCTGCTGGAAAAGGATCTCGGCTGTCTTTGTATCTTTCTTCTATTAAGTCATTTAGAGACTTTTCACCTCCATATTCCATAGCAAGACACAGACTGCCATCACTGGCTTCAGTAAAAGCACGATAACCTTAAAACATGACATTTCTTTACTAATATAGAGAAGAACAATATTTTAAGTCCTTTACAGTAATGCGATTGAAAACGTGGACCTGAGCTAACACGAACAAATATACAATGAAATGGCTACTACTTACAAGACTAATTCAGTAGATCTCATTTAAAATGCCTTCAGTGTTTGCCAGTAATATCACAAATTAAAATACTTTTGCTTTCCTAAATATAATAATGATTTCGCCAGCCCTACCTGTATTAAAAATGAAATCCAGGAAATTACCTAAATGAATTTAAGTTATCTAAATGAAGATCATTTTACATTCCTAGAATCTTCATAGAACTAGCAAGTTAATTATATCTATTCCTGTGACGTTTAAATATATACTTAGGCATAAAAAATGTTATATGCAAATTTTTATTTTAGACTGATCACATTAATTTGATTCCCATTAAACATCCAGCCCCATCCTCTTCATTTCTATTAGTGAAACCACTTAAGAGAGCATATAAGCTGTTTTTGAATAAACAATGATGTACCAGATACTGCTACCAAATTTAAACTTACCAACAATGTTTGGATGATGAAGGCTTTTCAAAATCTTAGCTTCATCAATTAGTCTCTTTTGATACACACTTCGATAATGATCGTTACATATAGGATTAATCTTTTTTACAGCCCAAGGAGAATGAGACAAACCTCTTGGAGATCTAAGAAAAAAAGGACAGAAAACAGTAAAAACCACAATACTTTTTAAAACAACAACTTCCAAATTTGGGGGGGGGGGAAGAGTAATTTGTTTTAAAAAATAGTATTTAACATATTTTGGACTATGAACACCTCCACTACATTTCCATTTCAATTGGGAGATAAAATCTAATTTACTGAGAGAAGTCTTAGTATCTTCACAGTGGGGAGGATAAAAAGAACTTGAAGGGTAAAGATGGAATGTTTAAACCTGAAAATTGCTACTTTCTAATTTTTCCACTTGAGCATGTTGGACTACTACTTATTAAATATTATATGTATCAGATGAGTTATAGGATGCTAAAGAAAAAACATTAGGAAACTTAAGAGATATTCAAGAACATTTTGCCCACATATCATCATCCAAAGACTAGCATGCTGTTCTTTACCAACAACTATTGCTCCCCTACACTGACCAATTCACCTTATGCCTTTTACCACATGCTCAAAGATACGTGCTTAAGGAGATAATGATAAACATACAAATGAGAACAATTTAAACTTTGTTTTCTAAGAAGTTTCAGCCATTTTATAAATATATAAGGTCTAAATGTTTTAAGGCCTAAACAGTTCAAATAAAGTCAGGGAAAGGTTTACCTGAGGTGGTAGGTATTTATAAGTATAGCAAATCACGAAATACTAAGTATCTGTAGCATAACAGCACAAAAACTAGTGAAGGAGCCTCAGAAGTTTAAGAAAGTTTAATGGTAAGAACACAAGAAACTGAACCAAAGACCTATTTAGCTTTGCACTCCCTCAGAGTTCTATGGCTACAGAACCTTTTTTGTTTAATCAAAAAGCCTAAAAGTATCACAAGATTTAATTCATATACATCTATCCATAAGTTTATCTAAACTATTCTTAAACTGCCAGTTTTAGATAACAGCAGCATTTGAGGATTACGGTGAACATCTGCATATCATTTTATTAGGAAAAATGTATTTTTCAAGTTTCAAAGACTCAAAGTTTAGAATTTACTAAGCAAGTTCATTGTCACCTTTTCCATAAAATATTCTCTTCTATAGAATAAGAATAGATTTATGAAACCTGAATAAAATATTCGACTATACAAAAAGCTGGTTCATTAAAAAGACTAAGAAAACAGGCAAAGTTCTAATGAGAATACAGAAAAAATAAAGACAGTAACACAAATAAAAATGGAGACAAAACTACAGATACAAGAGAAAAATAAAGCCTTTGTGCCAGTCATTTAAGACAAAATAGACAAAGAGACTTAGAAAAATCTAAGAAAACTGATTAATGAAGAAATTTAATCACCAGTTTAAAATGTTCTGTAGTGGGGCAAACCCCGCAAGTGCCATGGCAAGGGTCTGAAGCCTCAGCATATTCCCATGTAAATATTGACTTAGAAAAGAATTAGAAATGTAGGCACATAATTATTATCTTTATATAATCATATATAATCTTTATAGTTACTCATCAAAGATATATACTTTATATAATCATATAATCTTATAGTTATAAAGATATATACTCAATATAACTTTTACTAATGACTGTCGGGTTATGAAGCATGGAACTGAGGTGACGTTGTGAACAAAGTGATCCTAAGGCAAGATGCTCTAAACCCTCTGTCACCCCCGCATAAGGGCTGACACAGGGCACCTCGGCTGTGCAGCAGCGCCAGTACTGTGAAAGCACCCGGTGTTTAGCCAGCTAGAGGAGGAGATGTCCAATGACCAAGACATCTTCCTGGGGAACTCAGGAGAAAACTCTGCTTCTCTAAGCTCTTGTGGCAAATCCAGGGGTTTAACTCTATGTGATGCTGTGCCTTCAGTGGTCACATTCCATGTCTACTCTCACACCCTGCTTCTGCACCTGGTTTCTCTTTTTCTTAAAAGAATAATAGTAATCTTAGTGTCCTTGATATTTCTGACAAATATGCAAAGAGCGCTGATGCATTAGCTTTTCTCCTCGCCTCAGCTACTTGAAAGTATTGGGTCCCCATCTCCAAGACACGTGATTTACCTGAACCTATTACCGACCACCATTACCTCATCCTACCTTGCCTGCCCACTGCTTTGTACTCAATAAGTCAGGGTGTTCAGGCACTCAGTGCCACTGCAGGTCTCCACACTTCGGTTGGCAGTGGACCCCCGAGCCCAAACTCTCTTTTCTCTACCTCTGTGTCTGTGGTCTTTTATTTCTACAGTTTCTCGTTTCCGCATCAACAGGCAGGGGGTCCCAGAACCCTATAGGGCTGGAACCTATAATGTGCCTACTGGAAATACAAAGTGTAGATGAGTTTACTAAACTTTCAAAGGATTTACCATTCATTCTATACAAACTGTTTCCCCAGGGAACAGAAAAGGGACTATGAGTCTCATATAACTTTAATTTTAAAAAATGAAAAGGGACAGTAGAAAAAGGAAAATACAAGCCAACTTCACTTATAGATATAAAAATTGAAACTTTAATATTACCAAACTGAATCCATCATATTTAAAAATACTACATCAAAACTATGTTGGATTTAACCTAGGAATGGAAACTTGATTTAACAATTAAAAAAATATAGACTTCTGGGTTAAAATTGTAGCTTAAACATACACATTGTTTTTATCCTTTCCAAGCCCACTAAAATAATAGCAAATAGATATTTTAAGACATAACAGCCAGCAAGAATGGAAGTAACAGCAGAAGAGAAAACAACAAAATTTCAGAAGCTGGAAAGCAGATGAAAGTAACTGACTTAACAGCTGCAGTGAATTGCTTGCAAGGTATCTAAAAAGTAGGTAGGGCTGGAAGGGGTAGCTTACAACTGTAATCACAACACTTTGGGAGGCCAGGTTAGGAGCATGACTTAAGGCCAGGAGTTTGAAAACAGCCTGGGCAACAGAGTAAGACCCCTTCTCTACAAAAAATTTTTAAAAGCCACATGTGGTGGCCTGCACCTGTAGTCTCAGCTACTCAGAAGGCTGAGACTGGAGGATTGCTCAGACCCCGGAGTTTGAGGCTGCAGTGAGCTATGATGGTGCCACTGCCAGCGTGGGTGACAAAATGAGACCTTGTCTCTAAATAATAATAAAGTAAAAAACAGGTGGACTCCTAGATACTCTCCATAATTCTGCACCAGTTGGCAGCTGCCCATCTCCCATCCCCAGCTTCTAAAGACTGAGCCTGGCTTTGGAAGGGCTAAAACAAGACTTTAGACTGAGGTTTAATGGCAGTTGAGAACCTGTAATACAGAAGCAGGGTAATAATCACTATATGCATACTAAATGCTCAATGAGTTTTTACATGTGCATATACCTGTATTACCAACACCTAGATACGAAACACTTCTGGCACTCCAAAAGACTAAGGATGCTATTTTTAGAAAGGATAATTAATTAAAAACAAGATAAAAACTCAATAGAAATGCTGAAAGATAAAGCTGGGAAAATCTCAGAAAACAGCAAATAAGAAAACCAAGCAAAAAACAGGTAGGTGACAGATCAGTAAGTTCAACATTCAAATAATAGGATTCCAGATGGAGAACAGAGAAAAATGGGTGAAAATCATCAACAAAGTAATTTTTAAAATAATGTCTCAAAAACTGAACAGAAACTATCATATTCCAAGAGGGCCAAACCCAGGTGTGTCATTTTGAAATTACAGAATGTTGGCGACAAATACAAGATCATACAAGGATCCAGGGCAGTGGGAAGGACAGATAACATAAAACAGATTACATATGAAGAATCAGCAGTCAAAAAGGCTTCATAATTCTCAACAACAACAGTGTAAGCTAAAAAAACATTGTCAGTGACTGATATTCTCAAAATTCTAGAGGGAAACTGTTTCCAAATGAGAACTGTAACCCAGAAAACCAAAAAGGCCCATTCAAGTAAAGTGGAAATTTTGCCCAGGATTTTGTCAGCACGTTGTCAGCAGCCGTCCCTATTTTTGGTGGTGAGGAAGGAGACCCAAGCATCTGGGATCACCTCCCTGTCTTCCACACTGCATTTCTTTTTTGTTTTTAAAGCCAGTCAGATTTAGCAGTGGGAAGTTGTATACCAACTTTAGTGACACTGCTTTTCAATAGAAGAAAAGGCTGGCCTACTGGCGCCTCCTAAATCACCTTCCTGTAAATAACAGGCTTGGTATTGGGGTAACTCTCCAGAAGACACTGTTTTCACCTAAGATCAAACCCCCACCCTACTCCATCAGGAAACCAGAACCTTTTCACATATGATTCCTAAAACTGTAAACCCGAAACCTTTTCATATGTGATTTCTAAAACTGTAAACCCAAAACCTTTTCACATGTGATTCCTAAAGCTGTAAATCCAAAACCCTTTTACTCATGATTTCTCAGGCTGCAAACCTGAGATCTTTCACATGTAATATCTAGAGTATAAGCCTATATCAAGGCAAAACCTTTCTTGTTAGACGAGCTGGGTTTAGACAAATCATTGCCTGGCACCCGGCCATAATAATAATAAACCCCTTCCTTCCCGTTCGGTGTTCGAGAGCTCTGTTTCTCGCGGCCGCTCCTGCTACATTAGTAACTACCTCTTTCTGCTTCTGTACTTCAGGCTTATTGCTTACTAACTGGAAAACCTTAAGAGAAACTGCCTCTTTGTCTAAAACCTGCTGCGTTGTCTAAAGTCCCGAGTTACTTCTCCTGCCCCTTTACCTATAAACTTGTTTACTTTTCTTAGCCGGGGTCCAGGTTTTTGGGTGTGAACCCTTCTGGGCCCACCGGCATAATAAAATGTGTTCTACCGATCCCCTGAGTGCCGCCGCTTGGGATTCCTGTCAGGTAAGATTTTCCACAAGTAACATTTTTGAAAATGCAAAATCTCAAAAAATATATATTCTGTGCCCCAATTCATGGGGAGCTACCAGATGCCCTACATGAAAACAGGATGTAAACCAAGAAATAATAAGATACAGAAAAACACAGGATCTAATTCAGCAGAGAAGCACAGGAAATTTACAGGTTATGGATAAAAGAAATCCCAGGCTGGCAGGACTGAATCTTGAGGAGTGGTAGGGTCAGGCAGGCATTGCTGTTTTTCAAGATCAGCTATTTGAAGCTTTTTGACTAAACCACATATAGTGTAATTTTGTTAACACTTTACATTTAAAAACTTTTTTTTAAAGAAGGGAAAATAAACTAGCTATAAACCTGGTTTTTTTCTTTCAAAATAACTTAGCAGTCAATACTAAAAAAAAAAAAATAGAAAACAATACCATACAAACATACAAAAGAAGTATTTAAACTGCAAAAATGCTTCAGGAATACCCATTGTATACTAAAGATGGAGACCCAGCCTTCTCAGATCAACTTCTCCTGTGACTATCAAGCTGCATTTCAGTAGAAGAAAAGGTTGACTGACTGGCGCCTCCGGTTTTACCTTCCTATAGGTGACAGGCTAGGCCTTGGGGAAACTCTCCACAAGGCACTATTTTTACCTAAAACAAGATCAAACCAGAAACCTTTTCACATGTGAGTCCTAAAACTGTAAACCGAAACACTTTCATATGTAATTCCTGAAACTGTAAACAGAGACCTTTTCACATGTGAGTCCTAAAACTGTAAACCGGAACCCTTTCATATGTGATTCCTCAAACTGTAAACCAAAACCTTTTCACATGCGAGTCCTAAGACTGTGAACCTAAGATTCTTCCACATGTAACATCTAAAGTATAAGCCTATATAAAGGCTAAACCTCCCTTTGTTAGACGAGCTTGGATATTAGGCACCTATGCCACCTGGCTCCCAGCTGTGAATAAATTCCTTCCTCCAACTGGACTCATCAGTTGTAAAAGGTATCGAGCCCATTAGGAGGGGTCTCACGCGTCGAGCAATCTGTAAGAATTAGAGACAGCCAAATAAGACTGAGTGGAGAAGCCTCTGCCATCTGGGCATTGTGAAAGGAATGAAGTGAATATAAATCAGAGTGTGCTCCGTGCTGCATCTTGCTAGGCGGGAACGGGAACTACTGTGAGTGAACTAACACTCTCCTAACTGTGAGAATTGTTTCTTTAAAGTGTTAATATGGGTCATTCCCATATCCATTCCACCCCTTTAGAAATCATGCTAAGAAATTTCAAAAAGGTATTTAGTGGAAATTATAAAGTAACTGTGACACCAGAGAAAAATTAAGGGCTTTATGTAGGGAAGACTAGCCAGCATCTGGGATCGGCTGGCCCCTAGAGGGGACCCTAGACAGGTCCCTTGTCTCCAAAGTAAGGCATGAGGTTATATACGGCGATCTAGAACACCTCAATCAATTTCCATACATAGACTTGTGGTTGCAGTTAGTGTTAAACCCTCCAAAGTGGCTAAGAGAGCAGGCAGCGACTGTTTTAGTGACCAAGGGACAGACTGCTAGAAACCACCATCCCCCTCGCCGCCGAGAAATGTGGAATCTCAAGGTCGGAGCAGATTCAGTAGCAGAGACAACTCCCAAGGTTTTGGTTAACCCAGAGGCAGAAGAGTTTTTGTCAATAATGCTTCCTCCACCTCCTCAAGGACTCCCTGCCCCTGGGCCAGAGGCCTCAGCTTCCCCACCAGAGCTGCACACCCCTGAATCCCCCAAAGTAAACAAAAATTGCAGAAACAGACAGGATTTGCATGCATAAATACTTCACAGTTATTGGAAATAGCTGATCAAGTGTTTGTAAACCGAGAGGCAGTAAGCCAGAGGGAAAATCGTAGGGAAGAGGAACTTCAGGCTCAACAAGAGGCTGACTTGATAGCTGCTGCTATGGAGGAATGCCCCCAAGAGTATGGCAAAGGGGGGTTCCTGGAAAGCCCCATAGTCTGCCCGCCCGTGCCTGCAACGCGATCAGCGTGCATTTTGTTGAGAAATAGGACACTGGAAGAAAAAATGTCCACAGTTAACTGAGGAACAGGACGATCCTAAGCAGGAGGATCCAAATGAGCGTAAAGGGGCTCTATTCAATCTAATGGAAGGGCCAATGGACTAAAAGAGAGGAGGGCTGGACTCATGTGCCCCCAAAGAGCCCATAGTCTGAACAACAGCCATGTAACCCCCCATTAAAGGAACAAGGCCGGTGTTGTTAAATCTATTAAGGTATTAAGAGAACAGACTTTCTTGAACTTAATGAATTGCCCCTGCCCCCCTTCTCCGGCAAAACCTGTTGTGCAAATCAAGGACCACTATTCTATTCAACAAGGGACTACCTGCAGGTAAGACTTCATCAGTCAGGGATCATCCAGGCTCTCACTGTCCCTCGGGAAGGAGGGTGGAGAGTTTCTAGCCAGAAGCCGAGGACTGATATCATCGCTCAGGCCAGTGCAGGGCTTACGTGGCTTTGCACCCAACTTATACACGAAGTTGGGATTATTGCCAGCAGCGGATAGTTGGTTCACTTAATTGGACTTAAAGAATACCTCCTTAGCATTGGACTGGCCTTGGAGGGTCAAAAACTATTTGCATTTCAATGGAAGAAACCCAGAAGCAGGTGTAACCACTCAACACACCTGGACCCAGCTTCCCAGGGGCTCAGAAACTCTCTCATTATCGTTGGGGAGGCATCAGCCTGTGACCATCCCCCAGAAGCTTCTTGCTTGCATGCTGCCCCTGTATGCTGATAACCTTCTATTGGGACACTCCACAGCAGTCGGGTGCACAAACGTCTTACTTCGGCACCTGGAGGACTGTGGGTATAAAGTGTCTAAAAGGAAAGCCCTGATTTGCCAAAAAGCAAATGCAACATCTAAGGCTTACCATCCGGAAGGGGGAACGCAGCCTAGAAGCACAGAAGAAGCAAGCCGCTTGCAAAGTGACAGAACCTGAGACTAAAAAGCAGGTGAGAGAGCTCCTGGGAGTGGTGGGTTTTGTAAATTGTGGATTTCCAAACTTTGCAGTACTGGCCAGACCCTTACACAAAGTGGCAAAGGGGGGAGGGGAGAAGACAAGACACCCTTCGAATGGGGAAGAAGCTAAAAGTAAAACTTCTGTTGGCCCTGGCCTTGAGGTTAGCGAATTTTAACATAGTCTCTTCATGCTGTCAAAAAAAAAAAGAAGAAGAAGAAGAAAAATGGCAATTAGAAGATTCTAGCCTCAACTCTGGGAAGAATTTAAATATCAAAGCATCCCACACAGCAGTAACTCTAATAAATACCAAAAGACCTCATTGGTAAGCCTGCCAAACACCAGGGCCTGCTATGTGCAGCGGTTGTACAAGCCGTACATGAGACTACTCGTTCAGGTCAAGAGTCACTTGAAAAGATGCTGGGCCGGTACTTTTACATCTTACACTTATCAGCCTTAACTAAAAACTGTGGCACAGCGATGCATTCATTACATGTCGGCAACACAATGTGAGGCAGGGTCCCGACTATTCTCCCTGGCATTCATGCTTATGGAGCAGCTCCGTTTAAAGATCTCCAAGTACACTTTACTGAAATGTCCAAGTGTGGGGGACATAAGTATTTGTTGGTCCTGGTGTGCACATACTCTGAATGGCACTGAAAGGGCCCATGAAGTAATCCGTGTGCTGCTTCAAGATCTTATCCCTAGGTTTGGACTGCCACTGCCCATTGGATCAGACAATGGACCAGCATTTGTGGAGGATTTAGTCCAGAAAACAGCAACAGCCTTGGGTATCACCTGGAAACTGCACGCTGCCTACCGACCTCAGAGTTCCCGAAAAGTGGAAAAATGAATCGGACCATCAAAAACAGCTTAGGGAAAGTGTGTCAGGAAACAAGATTAAAGTGGGTGCAGGCACGTCCCTTGGCGTTATTCAAAATTAGAGGCACCCCCTTTAGGAAAAACAGGATATTCCCCTATAAAGTCTTATACCATAGGCCCCCTTCCCTACCCTGGGCACTCTTAGGAACTCCTCGGGAGTGAGGGGAGATTGAGTTAGGATGCTAGTTACTAGCCCTAAGGAGAATCACTTAGGATACTTCCACCTGAGTAAATAACAAATGTTCTGTAAGCCTTTTTCTCCCCAGTTCACCCTTTCTCACTAGCTAATCATGTGTGGATAAAGGAAGGGAGTACAGTCCCTCTAAAGCCACAATGGAAAGTACCTCAGACCTGAGCCTGACCAATCCCACAGCTGTGAAGGTAGAGGGGCTCCCCCTCTACCTTCCACCACCGCCGTGTAAAAAAACCAGCAACACCTGAGACTTGGACCAAGGCAAGGACTGCAGAATCACCTTAAAAAGGACAAGCCTTGCTCCAGCCACATCCCGGAAACTGGCTGGTCCACGCACGGCTTAAGCATGAGGAGATTCATCGTGGGACTTTTTCTTAATATTTGGACTTGTACAGTAGGAGTATTAACTAATTTTAAAGAATGCCCTCAGTATGTACACCAGGTGGGGCGTAAAAGTTACTGCCGTTCTTTTGTCCTACAGTTATTATAAATGTACAGGGACACAGAAGAGAACCTGTTTATATAATGGTACTCAATATAAGGTGTGTAATCCATGAGATGGACAGGTAGCTGTGTCACAGGCATCATTAAGCCCTCTTCTTATTATCTGTTAATACAGGTAGGTTGTTAATGTATTCAGTCTACTCCGCTAGAGGGAAAAAAACCTAAAGATAGGAGAATGGACAGATAATAAGTGGCCACCAGAGAGAACTATTAAGTATTATGAGCCGGCCACATGGGCAGAGGATGGCTCATGGGGATACCAGATCCCTATTTACATGCTCAACCGGATCATCTGGTTGCAGGCTGTTTTGAAAATACTCACTAATGAAACGGGCAAAGCTCTGTCCCTCTTGGTCTGACAAGAAACTCAAATGAGAAACACATTTTATCAGAACCGATGGCCCTAGATTATTTGCTAGCAGCTGAAGGAGGAGTCTGTAGAAAATTCAATCTAACCAACTGCTGTCTGCACATAGATGACCAGGGGCAAGCAGTGGAAGGTATTGTGCAAGACATAACCAAACTAGCACACATACCTGTACAGTTATGGCATGAATTTAACCCTGAGTCCTTATTTGGAGGTTGGTTCTCATCCTTGGGAGGATTCAAAACCCTCATCATAAGTGTTATAATAATAATAAGTGTCTGTTTGCTGCTCCCTAGTCTACTCCCCCTGTTCCTTCAGATGATTAGGGGCTTCCTCACTACTGTAGTTAGCCAAAGAATGACATCACAAGTATATTATATGAAACATTATCAGTTTCTTCAGAAAATCTGGAAAGTGAGAATGAAAGTGAGACCTCTCACTGATATTATAAAATGGTGAGGGTCTCAAAGTGGGGGATGAAGAGGGAGACCCAGGCTTCTCAGATCAACTTCCCCTGTGACTATCATGCTGCATTTCAATAGAAGAAAAGGTTAAGGTTGACTGACTGGCGCCTCCGGTTTTACCTTCCTATAGGTGACAGGCTAGGCCTTCGGGAAACTCTCCAGAAGGAACTATTTTTACTTAAAACAAGATCAAACCAGAAACCTTTTCACATGTGAGTCCTAAAACTGTAAACCGGAACTCTTTCATATGTGATTCCTGAAACTGTAAACCAAAACCTTTTCACATGTGAGTCCTAAAGCTATGAACCTAAGATTCTTCCACGTGTAACATCTAAAGTATAAGCCTATATAAAGGCTAAACCTCCCTTTGTTAGACGAGCTTGGATATTAGGCACCTATGCCACCTGGCTCCCAGCTGTGAATAAATTCCTTCCTTCCTCCTGTATTCGGTGTCCGAGAGATCCTTTCCAGCGGCCGCTCCTGCTACAATACAATTACTAAATTATTCTTTTTTTTTTTTTTGAGATGGAGTCTCTCTCTGTCACCAGACTAGATCACTACAACCTCTGCCTCCCAAGTTCAAGTGATTCTCCTGCCTCAGCCTCCCAAGTAGGTGGGACTACAGGCATGCGCCACCACACTCAGCTAATTTTTTTGTATTTTTAGTAGGGACAGGGTTTCACCATGTTGGCCAAGATGATCTTGATCTCCTGACTTTGTGATCTGCCCACCTTGGCTTCCCAAAGTGCTGGGATTACAGGTGTGAGCCACCACGCCCGGCTACTAAACTGTTCTTAATTAGCCTCTTATTAAAGAAAGCATTTCTATCTGGAAACAATGTAAACCTAGATGAAGCTAAGATACAGAGGTACAGAGGGTTGGACTAGTCAAACCAATTTCAAGAATACATCAAGGAATATATACTGACTTAGTTATTTACCACTTAATAAACATGAAACTAGGTAGAGTAATGATTAAAAGAAGTAATTTGGGGCTGGGCATGATGGCTTACACCTGTAATCTCAGCACTTTGGGAGGCCAAGGCAGGCAGATCACATGAGGCAAGGGGTTCGAAACCAGCCTGGCCAACATGGCGAAACGCCGTCTCTCCTAAAAATACAAAAACTAGCTGGGTGTGATGGTGCACACCTGTCATCCCAGCTACTCAGGAGCCTGAGGCAGGAGAATCGCTTGAACCTGTGAGGTCTTGCGTGCCACTGCACTTCAGCCTGTGTAACAGAGTGAGACTCTTTCAAAAAAATACATGCAAAGAAGCAATAAAAAAAAAAACACTTTGTTGACACCTATATTAGCTACTAGCACCATACTTGTTCAATTATTTCATTTTTCTTTTAACACAATATTCCTACTTTAAA
The DNA here is from genome assembly GCA_004027715.1 of Plecturocebus donacophilus. Lineage (NCBI taxonomy): Eukaryota > Metazoa > Chordata > Mammalia > Primates > Pitheciidae > Plecturocebus > Plecturocebus donacophilus. The sequence continues at coordinate 3,355 of PVKP010037778.1, read as the reverse complement.
ATCATGTATTTACCTTTACTTAATAACAATGCCAAAAGAAATAAAAACCTTTTACTTCTTTTAGAAGAAAATATCTTAGGAGGGCAACGCTGCGGAAGAAGAGATAGCAGTCACTGACATCACCCAAAACTGGCTTCCTCTTTGAGGTTTTCTCATGAATCTAGTTTAATACCACAAAGGAACCCTTTCCCCTGCCACTTCCCCTTCCTATGGAAGCCAAGGAAGAATTACAAAGTAAATGACTTCCCCTTTAATAATCCATCAGGAGGAAGCTAGGAGAAAAGCAGAGGCAGAGCTACCGGGAAAGTTATAAAAGGGTCTAGGGACTGAAATACAGTCGTCAGCCAGGATCAGGAACACACACCAAATCTGGAAGTACAGTAGAATTATAGTTCCATGCAAAAAGGTTAATCTGAAATCTTATGCTTACCTTTTCATTAGGTAAACATTTACTCCAGTACCAAAGCCAAGCTTCTGCATAAACGGAGAGGCCGGGATATTTATAGTTGCAGTTGAACATAATACTAAATGTCAGAGAAATAAAAAACAAAATTAGTATTTGAAAAGACCTCTATAAAAGCATCTTAACATTCTCAGTATACCACTGCCAAAAGTATTAATTGGCACAGTCTTTCTGGAGAGCAATTTGACATCTCCCCTAATTTTAAATGGGTATACCTGTGGGAAGACATGGCCAGGGCAGACCGGTGTTACTTATAGTTAAATGATTACAAGCTTGTTTTGCTTTTTATACACTGAGATTTGTGCCACGGATCATATCCAAACTATGGTGCAGTAAAATAACAGCAGAGATCAAGCGGTAACAGGAGGCCTACGGTAAAGACCATGTGAGAGCGTCTGTAACAGCGGAACACTGTGATGTGGGTGCAGAGCAGAAAAAAACTGCTTTGGTCCCACATTTCCCAACATAGAGTTTGTGTGAGGACCTCCTAAAGGGAGCTTATGCAAAACATTCTGGGAAGTAATGCAACCTCTGCTCATAAGGCTTGGGAGGTCTTCACAGATGGGTGCTGGTAGACCGGAAAGCCTTACAGGGTACAGAGACACCGGAATGCCATAGGCTCTGCCTATGGTCTCAGAATATAGAGCAATTCTGATTGTTCTGTGTCCACAATGCTCAAGAGATAAAAGCCCCTTGATGCAGTGTGTGTGGTTGACCTTATGGCACCTTATCCCTATATCTGTTGCCAAAGCACCTGGTTGGACAATGGGTGGTAAAATCTCAGTGTCCTTAGTTTGCTATTGGATGTTGCAGACATATCCTCTTCCCCCCTACCCCATCTTCCTCCTCAACCCCCTTCCTGACAGCCTGCAAGATTAATAAGATAATACACCTAATAAAAGCACTTGGAGCCCAAAGCTCAAGGCCAGGGCTGATCACCCTGCCAGAGTGCACTGGACCCCTGGACCCATGCTTTAAAATTCTATTCTTGTGTCATTTTCTTTATTTTCTCACTCCCTGGTCATGGCCAGGACGCGGGGCACCCATGCACAGGGTTGGGCTGGTTACCAACATATACTCTTTGACCAAGTTTTTGGAGTTTTCTCCTACAGTAACACTGAAGCAGAGAGTTGAGAAATGGCCTGTTTTTGTATGGCCTTCAAGCTAAGAACGCTTTCACATTTTTAAAGCATTGTTAAAAGATAAAGGGGTTGGATGTGGTGGCTCATGCCTATAATCTCAACACTTCTGGAGTCTGCGGCAGGACAATCACTTGAGCCCAGTAGTTTTGAGACCACCTTGGGCAACACAGACTCCATCTCTACAATTTCTTTTTAATTAGTCAGGCATGGTGGCACATGCCTGTGGTCTCAGCTACTTGGGAGAACTGCTTGAGCCTAGGAGGTTAAGGGTGTAGTGAGCCGTGTTCATGCCATTGTATTCCAGCCGGGGTGACAGAGCAAGACCCAGTCTTAAAAATGGAGTTCTGCTTCTGCACATGAAAAAGTAACTACTCTTGGACAATTAACTGCTCCTAGAGTAAGCAACTCACCATGAACTAGAAAACCAGACAAAATTTAACTGTTTTCAGACATCTAACAACAGGCAGAGCAGCACTGTGATCCCTGAGAGAAGAGAAACAAATGAGATGAGCCCTATCACCACCCTAACTTACTGCTTGAAGGCAGTTTCCAGACTGCAGGACAAAGGTTAACATAATCCAGCAGTCCTGTCACATTACGGAGACAGAGATCAGAGGTCAAGAAGGACTAGGTGGCTAGAATTTGTGGAGCAGCGAACTAAAGAGGAGAGAGCTCCAAAGAGAGAGGGCACTCCAGACATCTGAAAGGTCTCTCTTTCAGTGTTTCGCCAAGTACTTATCGGCACATAAAGCTGGGAAAGCACCTGAGGAAATCAACTGGCTCAACAATTACCAGACATCATCATACAGGTCTAGGAACACTTCATGTAACCATGAGCCAGAGGGTGATAACCCTATAACACATAGTAAAGTCCTCTAAAGGGTCACAACTAGATAGTACAGCTAAATTTTAGCTCAAGATAAAACTTCATAACAACATTTAAAAGCCAGTCTCAAAAGGAACAGGCTCATGACCATGTAACTTAACCTCAGACCATAACGAAATCAAACACTCTTTAAAGGAATAACAAAATCCAGTACTAGACAATGCAAAATAGCTACCACCAAATCAAAAAAGTACTATGCATGAAAGCAGCAAGAAAATATGACCCATACAAAGAGAAAAATAAATCAACAGAAACATACCATAAGATGACAGGGGGCCTGGCGTAGTGGCTCACACCTGTATTGGGAGGCCAAGGCAGGCAGATCACTTGAAGCCAGGAGTTCGAGATGACCAGCCTGGCTTACATGGCAAAACCGCATCTCTACTAAAACTACAAAAAGTAGCTGGGCATGGTGGCATGCACTTGTAATCCCAGCTGCTCCGGAGGCTGAGGCATGAGAATTGCTTGAACCCGGGAGGCTGGGGTTGCAGTGAGCTGAGATAACACCATTGCACTCCAGCCCAGATGACAGAGCAAGATTCTGTCTCAAGAAAATAATTTTTTTTTTTTTTTTTAATTTATAAAAGGAAGAGGTTTAATTGACTTACAATTCGGCACAGCTGGGGAGGCAGCCAAACCATATCAACTCCCATGAGGCAGCATGCGCTGTCTCTAGTACACCATTGTTTATACACTTCTTATAAAAAATGAAATTGTATCAACTGATAATTATTAATTTGCATATTCCTTTAACCACTATACCATACCTTATAGATGTTCACATTTCCTTTTTCTATGGTTCATGTCCCCCAATAGTTCCTAATTGTCAATTTTTTTAATCTGTATTTTTATTTTTATTTTTTT
>PVKP010037777.1:0-21391 GCA_004027715.1 Plecturocebus donacophilus | reverse complement strand
GGGGCGGGGTGTCTGTGTGTGCATGTACCAGTGGGGCGGGGTGTCTGTGTGTGGGTGTACCAGTGGGGCGGGGTGTCTGTGTCTGTGCAGGATACTTTTGGTGGGGATAGGGGAGAGACAAAGGGGGCTGGAGAGGGAGGGGAGGGTGGAGAGGGATAACATGGGGAGAAATGCCAGATATAGTGCACACCTAAAGTAAAATAAAAATAAAAAATAAGAAAAACAATAAGATGAAAAAATTTTTAAAAAATTACCTTCTATTTAAACAATAAATAGATAAATTCACACCAGGTATATTCTGGAACCAGTAGAAATTCAGAGTGATAATGTATAACTCCCATAGCACATTTTATAGGCTATGAATCCCAGTGAAAGCAGACATCAACATCACCAAGCTCCTAGGACAGGGGCTGACATAGTGTAACTGCAGTGAACCTTTGCGGAGGAAAGGGTGACTGTAGACCAGTGTATGCAGTGATGGTCCTGTGAAAGCACGATGACCTTTTGTATCTAAGAAGTGTTAAGTTTCAGTATAGATGTGTTTTAGTTTTTATTTTGCAATATTTTGTTCATAAATTTTTGTATTATATTGGGGTACAACATACATATAATGAATTGTACAAATCATAAATGTATGGCTCAATGAATTTCTACAAAGTAAATATGCCCATGTGACCCTTACAAAAGTCAAGGTTTGGGGTGTTACCTGCACCCCGAAGCCTCTCTCATGCCTGTTATCATCATTAGTCTCCAGAGTAACCGCAATTAGACTTCTACCATCACAGAACAGTCTTTCCTATTTTCGGACATCATTTAATGAATCATGTGGTTTCACTCTTTTGTCTGGTTTCACCTGCTCAGTGTTATGTACCTGAGATTCATTCATGCTTTTGCATGTAGCAGGACTTCATTCTTTTTCATTGCTATACAGAATTCCTTTGTATGACTATATTACAATTTATGTATCCATTCTATTGCTGTTGGACATTTGAGTATTTCTAGCTTTTTGTTATTGCAATATAGGTGCTATGAACATCTTGTGTATATCATTTGGTGGATACACGTGTTCACTTTTCTTAGGTGTTTACCTGGGAGTGGAATCTCTGGGGCCTAGGGTAAGAGTGTGTTTAGCTTGAGTAGGTTCTGAAAAACATTCTGCCAGAGTGGTTGTGCAAACGTGTACTCTGCCAGTGAGGTGTGCCCGCTCTACCTCTGCAGCCTGTCCTGTGTAGGTTCAAATCTCATTCTTGCTGCTTCTGAGCTGTGTGAAATTGGAGCTTAGAGAGGTTCAGTAACTTGCACTTGATTACTGTGAAATGAGAATCCTCATTTGTCTACTTCATCTATGCAGAATTAATGTGTTTAAATATATAGAAAAAAACCTAGTTCAATACAGTCCTGGCTTCTAGTGCATGCTCAAGGAGTGGTAGCTGTTATCTTCCCTATTAGTATTATCTAGACAACTTAGTGCAACAGACTTATCCATGCTACACTCTTCTGAGAAAATGGAGGCTTGGTATGACTGGGTGATCTCATTTTGCTGTTTTGCAAGCATGACAAAGGATGTGACCTGAGGCCGGAATGGCTGGTCTGCGAACTGCATGCCTGTGACCATCCTCCCAGGAACTGTGCAAATTATCTCATGCAGTGTCGTTTTGTAGAACATGGATTTTTCACGAAAGCCTATCAAGGGTAGAGTAATTATTCTCCATGACGGAAAACATCTGTCAGCTAAAATGATCATTCTAGCCAACCATGTAACTAAGATTAACTAAATATGCAATTGTGAAAGGTCCTCATGAGGTTGAAGGTTTTTCTTTCTTCACACAGTTGTTAGGGCTGCAAATAAGTGATTGTCTTTCCAGCTTCACTTCCTCCCAGTCCTGCCCCAAATCCCCTTGCCGTAACATGCTGGGCTCTTCCGCATCTCAGGGTCTCCACAGGCAACGTCTCTCTCCCTCTCCCCTCCCCACTGAACTTCTTTCAGCCCAGCCAAGAGGCTGCACCCCACAGTAACACCTCCCTCCTACTGTCCCCTGAGCTACCAAAGTAATTTATCACATCCTCTGTTACATGGATGCTATTGCATTTGATCAGCTGGGTATCTTTGCTTCCTCTGGTCTTCTAGAAGCTTCTCAGCCAGACATTTTCAAGGTTCCTCTTTGTTTCCTCTGCCTACCCAATACATAGTTGGTGAGTTAATTCATTCACAGAACACAAAATAGGGCCTCTCTGTGACCTCTTCTAACTCTAAACACCTGCCTTCTTCCACCGTGGTTTGGAGTGCAAGCTTATCCAGCACCACGGACACTCCAGGCCCTTTAGCGGAGCCACACAGGGCAGCGGCGGGGAGCACAGGTGCCAGGTGCAGACCTGATGACTGCACGCTGGCTCTATGCTTATGAACTGTGAAGTCTTGGTCCGGCTGCCTCCCTGCTCTGGACCACAATTCTTCATCAGCAATGAAGGGGGCTAGGGATGTGACACACCCACATCCACGATAAGGGCACCAGGCTTCTGTGAATAGGGAGGTTAAAAATCTGCTCCACATCACCGATGACAAGGGGCCTTTGGGAACCAGCTTCCACCAGAAGAGAGTACGAGAACTGAGGGCACTGCCCGTAGATGGGGAGGGGGCATATGTGGGGGCCACGGCATCTGGGGACTTATGAGAGGTTATACTCTGCTAATTGCCAAGACTTGTGTAGTAAAAGCATGAAAAAAATGGAAATTAATCAAAAGAGCAGAAGAGAAAATTTTGATGCTTTGGTAGACGTCCAAACTCTGCTTGCTATTTTTGCCCTGGCATGACTGAAATGTGTTGGTGTTTCTAAAAGGTTGGGATCAGAGAGACTACGTGACATTATCTGGCTTCCCTCCATGGACGTTCAACTTCAGGTTCTCGAAGGTGGCCTGTGAATGGCTGTGTGAGCCAATGTTTCATTCACTTTCCCATTAGTTCATTATATAGCCTGTTATTTCCAAGTGCTTTTGAAAAAAATCCTTCAAATCGTACTTAGTGCTAATTCTTTTCCCAAGTCTAAATTAGTGGCAATAGGAAAAATTAGCTAACATTTTCGCACTTGGAGGAAGCTGTGTAAAAACTTCAGACATGAGTGAGCCCATGGAGACAGGGGGCGTTTAACCCAATTTCCACATAGCAGCCAGGAAGGGACAAGATCAGAACCCCCCTGGGAGTCCACGTGCAGGCTGGGGGCCAGTGTCCCTGCTACAAGTGCAGAGCCATCCATGCTGGTCAGGGCAACCCCTTGGACTTAGGAGTCAAGGGAAAATATTTCTGGATTTCAAAAGCAATCTGTAGCAGTTCCTTCAAAGAATATGAAGAAACATTTCCACAACTGATAAAAAGAAAACCAATCACAACACAAAAGACAACTGCAAAACCAGCCTTGTTCAGCCTTCAGGGAATCAGGAGACAACTGGCAGATTCCAGCTCCTGAGCCAGGACATCACCCAGTGGAGTAGAGACACCAGCAGCTGCCTCTTTCTGGGTAGGGAGCCAGTGGGGCTAGTGGGAGCAGCTCTGAGTCTCCTCCCAGGGCAGGTTGACCAGCCTCCTCTGGAAACAGTGCCACGTCCTTGCTGGTGCCTTTATGACCTGGTTGCCCTTCTCTCAGTGGAGGCCTGACAGGGTGACCAACCATCTTGGTTTTGTCCAGCACTAACAGGGTTTCTGGAATGTAGGACTTTCGGTTTTAAAGTTCAGACAGTCCCAGGAAAGCCCTGGGATGTAAGACTTTAGTGCTGCCACCTGGAAAGTCCCAGATAAACAGGACTAGTTGGTGGTCCTGAGTCTGGGTGGGTCATTTTGCTTTTATGCCTACCCTGCCCATCCCAAGAGGCTTGGCACAGGCTCAGACCCTGTGTGTCTTGGTTCCTTAACAGCTTGGGGCCTGGCATCCTCACAGCTCCCCCTGTTCTCCTGTTCTCCTCCAAGACCCCCAATTAACGCCCTCCAGCCTCTGATCAACAGGGACAGTCCCCTTGTGTAGTGCCCTATGTGGCTGAATTCCACCCTTCACTCTGAGCAGAAGCCATTGCTTTGGTCTATCTGTTGATTTCAAGGGAGGCTTCCAAGTCAAGATGAGGATAAGGAGAAGCCCCTCCTTCCATCACAGCCCCCATCTCCCCACATGGCTCATCCAACCTCATCCCAATTCACAGAAGATCTTCTGAAGGTGACACGCCTAGAAAAGAGCAGCTGGGTGATGTGGATGGAACAAGAGCAGGAAACAGAAATGAAAGTCTGCTGAACTGTCTCTGCGGTTTCAGCAGCTCATCGATAATCTCAGACCCTGCATGAATGGATTCATCTCTGAGTTTCAGGCTCCTCATCTATAAAATGGGTCAATAATTGTGCCCTCTTCAGAAGGGTTTGTAAGAACAGACATGTGAAGCCCCAAATGGAGAGTAAGCACTGTAACAGGGCTAGCTGTTCTCATTATTGTTTTCATTGTTTCATTCATCTATCTCTCCTTCTGCCCATCTATTGACCCATCCATTCACCCATCCATCCATCCATCCACAAGTTCGTCCATCTATCCACCCACGCATCAATCTATCATTCATCTCTCTACCCATTATTCATCTACCATTCCATTCACCCACCCATCTATCCACTTATTCATCCACACACTCATCCATCTATCTACCCATCCATCCACCCACTCATCAATCCATCCATCCATCCATCCATCCACACTTTCATCCATCTACCCACCCATCCGTCTACTCATCTATCCATCTATCCATTCATCCATCCACACTTTCATCCATCTACCCACCCATCCGTCTACTCATCCATCCATCCATCCATCCATCCATCCATCCATCCATCCATCCATTTCATGAATATTCACCAAGAGGCTCTGACCTAGGTCTGTGGGAATAGTTATGAACAAGACAGACAAGGCTTCTGTCCTCACCGAACCTGTGTTTTAGTTGGGGGACTCTATTATTTCATTGTCACACTGCTATAAGAACATACCTGAGACTGGCTAATTTATAAAGAAAAAGAGGTTTAATGGACTCACAGTTTCCACATGGCTAAGGGGGCCTCATACTCATGGTGAAAGGCGAAGGAGGAGCCAAGCCATGTCTTACATGGTAGCAGTCAAGAGAGTATGTGCAGGGGAACTGCCCTTTATAAAATCATCAGATCTCATGAGACTTACTCACTATCGTGAGAACAGCACAGGAAAAACTTACCCCCATGATCCAATTACCTCCCACTGTGTCCCTCCCATGACACATGGGGATGATGGGAGCTACAAGTCAAGATGAGATCTGGGTGAGGACACATAATCAGGGACTAAAAATAAACAGATAAAAAGAGTCACTTCAATCAGAAAGGAATCAAACAAAGCCAGGAGAGGGTGTGAAAACCATTCTTATAGATGCCCCGAGACCAGGAAGACCAAGAGGAACTGCTTGGGGAAGAATGGGGACTGGGGGTTGTACATTCCAGATTGTGGGGCCACATGTTCATGGCTCTAGGTGAACAAGAGGTGGGTGAGAGAGGAGGAATGAGGAGGTGAGAAGTTGATGCTGCTGTAATTGAGGGGGCAGGGGGCCCTGGTCATGAGGTGACCACAGGCAGACCCTCAGGCATGGGGGTGCTCAGGGGTGCTCTTCTGCAGTGTGACCTTTGTGAGGTTGCCACACAAAGTGGCCAGATCTGAGTTGCTTTAGGAAGATTCTAGGCAGAGACTGGACTGGAAGACGCAGGTGTAGATGTGAGGGGGCGAGTGAGGAGTGTCCTGTGGTCACCCAGAAAAGAAGGGATGGTTCCCCGGATGAAGATGTGGTATGGAGACAGAGGAGCAGGCTTGAGATAAGGTCTGAAGGGGAGGAATTGGAAGTGGAGGCAGAGGAAGAAGACGACAGTCAAAGGTCACCCGTTTCCAGCCTGGATGATTGGTGGGTGGAGCTCCCATTGCCGGGGCGGGGCTGCAGCGGGCTGGGTGGAAGAACTTTGGGGAGCACATGGGTGGGCGAGGAGCATTTACCCCTCCTTGTGCTTTCAGGAACCCAGAGACCTCCTGTGAGAATGCCGAGTGCCCAGGTGGAAATGTGAGTGGGGGGTCCCCTTAGGCGAGGTCTCGGGCAGGTGTAAGGGTGGATCGAGAGCCTGTGTTTATGAGGAGGGCACCTCAGAGGCGACTATGCAAGGAAGCAGTGTGCTCCTCATGTGCCATGCCAGCTGGGCAGGCTTATCCCCGCTGCAGTTTTACAGCCCTGCTGGGGTGGTGTCATCTGAAAGGCGTCAGTCAAGGAGGAATCCATGTGGAGAGCTGTGCAGTAGAGCAGTGCAAGCACATTGGAGGGAGGGGGTGAGGGCTCCTGAAGGAAGTCCCTGTTCAGGGTGTCTGGAGGCCTCCAAGCCCTGGGAAGCAGGGTCAGCCTCTTCCAGCCTGTGGTGCTAACTTTTGAATTCACCCAGCGAAGGGGCAGTGGGAGAAGCCCCCTCCCCACAACAACTGCCCTCAGCTGCCCGATTCAGAACATCAGGCAGAGAACCTGCAGGTGTGCACCAGGCATGCACCCATGCACGTGGCATGCAGCGTGCAGGTGTTGTGGCCTCAGCCGCCTGTGGGCTTAGGACCCCCACACTGGCCCTGCTGAGGAGGGAAGATGGACTTACCTCCTCTCCCCCAGAAACATGATGAGAGAGACAGCTCACTCTACGGCAGAGCTGACAGCTCCTTGCAGATGTCATGTGTTTATGATGAGCAAATCCCTGAGCCATCAGAGAAACAGACCAGGACCACCCTGCCCTGCCTGGCTCCTACAGGAATGCATCCTGAGTTCCGAGCGCTTGACTGGCACTGCATTTGCGGCTGAGCTTGGAGCAGTGAATGAGAGGGAGGGGTGGGTGTTATCTGTGTGCGACCTGGGATGGGGAGAGGGAAGAAAGAATGTTGCTCATGCGTCTCTTTGGGTCTGGGCCTCCAAGATCCCCCCAAGTCCCTGCAAGGAGTGGGACTGGAGAGGCAGCAGCCTATAGCTCACCCTTCAGAGTATACATGGAAATAATTACGTGAGCAAACATCTTCCCAAATAAAAGCACCGAATTTGTCCTACAGAGGATTTTATAGGGAACATGAGCTAACGGCAACGTTATAAGTGGCTGTCAGGGGAAGAAGACAACCAACCCGGCAATTAGGCAACTAAGCCTCTTCCAAAATGCCAGATTGGATTCTTATAACTCCTAAAGATTTCTAATGTCCAATTCAGACCTGCTGGGCCAATGCAAAAGTCCCGTCGATATTAAACGCATCTCCCTTCTTATCTCCAGGGAGTTAATTTTCACAACGAGTGCTCCCAGAAGTGATAAATACATGGACTGATTTTTTTCCACTCCTGTGTTTTCCAGCCGATTGTCTTTTCAGAAGAATGATGATACAATATTCTGGGATTATCATCCCGGTCTGCTGAATTCCTCCAATTGCCTCACGTTGTCTTTATCAAAGCAGATTCTCTTCTCTTTTGTGGTCCTGGAGGGCTTGGGATTGGAGGAAGCTGCTCCCTGGCCTGCAGAATGCTGGTGGCCAGGCCAGGTGGCCAAGACCTCATGAAGCATCCTGGATGCTATCATGCTTTCTCCCCTGGCAAAGATGGCCCTGTTGGATGCAATGAGTTCTAAATTTCTCTTCAAAGAATTACTATGCCAGTATGTTCAGTTCTTTGTCCTCCATTTTAAATTTTAACTTCCTCGTAGTTTCAGTAAACAACCTTCTTCAGCAATTCTAATCAGTAGTTCACATCTGTTCCCCCGGTCACCTGCCCCATCCTGACTTATCCCAGTCACCTGCTTCCATCACCTGCTCTGGTCACCTGCTTTGCCCTAGGTCACCCCGGCTACCTGCTCTGCCCTGCCGATAGCCATCCTTCCCACCAACCTACCCACCCCGCCACTCCGGCCTCTATCCCTGCTCTCTTTAAAATAGCCAATCAGGATTAGTCTAGATTGTGCGATCTAACCCTAGCCGATAGGGGAACAACACAGCAGTAGGGGAGACCTCCATCGGGACTAAGTACCCCTTCCCTCCTTGTCCAGGTGTGCCCTCACCATTGCTCCATCTGGGAGCCGCACCCTTCTGTAGAAGTAAACTGCCTTGCTGAGAGGATTTACCTTCTAGTGCTATTTCTTTTGCAGCGTCGAAATTGTACGTATAATAACCCCACTCTACTCCAGAACTAAACAAGGGCAGAACACAGCCTGCCTCCCTTGAATCGTGCCCCTAGACCCCAGGATCGGGGTCATTTCTCTCCCAGGCCATGCTTTCCCGACCCAGTGCCCCTGGCTGGATGTTAAAAGCAAGAAGTCAACACACACATCAACCAAAAGTACATTCTCCATCCTGCCTGATAAATCTTTTTGCCTGGGGCTTCATCTTTGAATTAGTGTCTTCTGGAAGAAAAGAAAAAAGCAAGCAGATGCCTGACAGAGCAGCCATAAACAAGTCATTCCCAGTTTGCAGTGCGGGGCTGCAGAGGTTTCTGTCTCCAGGTTGGGTGGAGGGGGCAAGGCTGATGGATGGAACTGGGGAAGGGTCGGGGGAGGCTGGGTCATGGAGTCCCAGGAGCCCTGCCTGGGCTGAAACTTGCACCCTTCTCCTGGCAGAGTCAACATGGCCCATCCTGTACCTTCCTCCTCTCTTCCAGAAGGATGGCTTTGCCCAAGGTTCATGGTGGTCCACCCAGACCCCCCTGCAAGGTGTGTGCATCGTGTGGGTGACAGCTGGGGACAGGTGTGTTGTAATGGGGCCAGGATTTGTTTTAATCCGGTGTGGTGAGACACACAGATACGGAAAAGACCCGTGAAGGAGGAAGTTTGTTATGCTTGCAGATCCCCAGACACAGGAGGCGCTGTGTACCAGGTGGGGCCACGGGGGGAGGCGCTAGAGTGGCCAGGAGGCTGGTGGGGAGGAAGTGGGCAACACCAGTGTTCCTGTGGTTTCTGTGGGAAGGAGCAAGCGACACAGGGTGGGCAGACTCAAGATAGGCTTGCGATAGGCTCAGGATAATTCCTGCTTGCTCTGGGGAGAGAGGCTACCCTAGCTGTCTGCCACCTGGCCTGGGGTGACAAGAGCAGGTGGGTGGTGGCCCTGGGGGGAGACCCTATAGAGGAGGGGGTGGCTGTGGCTCTTGGTGGGCTGGTAAGGTGGGCTCCCAGGCCAGTCCTTTACTACCTCTAGGAATTGCCAGACCTGGGAGGGGCAGTTCCTTCAGGGTCAGTAAGACCCCAGAGGTCAAAGTGTCAGAAAAAGAAAATTAAAAGCATGGTGGAAGATTGAAGAAATATAATATCATCTTCCTTTCACTGAGCATGCATGATAGACCAGGTGTTTTTCAAATATTCACTCACTTAATTTGTGCCATTGCCCCGAGAGGTGGGAGTTATACCCACGCAGGGACAGAGACCCCGAGGCTCAGAGAGCTTCGGTGCATTGCCTGTGGTCATGGAGCTGACGTGGCCCCAAGGGGTCTGTACCAGGTCTGGCCCCTGACCCTCATGGACCCCCAGCCAGTGACCCTCACCAAGGCCCTGCATGGGGGATCCAGTCTCCCGTCTCCCGCTCAGGCCCCTTCCCTGTCCCACCAGGGACTGAGCAGTGATTACTGATTGATGGATCTATTGATCAGTTCATTCCACAGTTGGCACTGAACGGCTTCCAGTGCGGGGTTCAGACGGCAGCCGCCCAGGGGAGCAGAGCCGACTGTGAAAGAAATAGACCCTTCCCCTGCTCGTGCCGGCAGGGACCCCGGCCTGGAGAAAGAGGCGGCATGGCCTCCGCGGAAGACAACATGTCATCTGTTGTTAGATAGATGTGTGTTTTTATGTGCAAAGGAATGGGGACGTCTCATTCACGGGAAGCCAGGCGTGGACGCAATGCAGGTTTCTTCCCTGCGGGCGCTGGCTCCGAAAGGTATGGCAGAGATGGATGGGCCTCGGAGGGACAAAAGGCACCTGAGGCCTCCGAGGCACAGCTGGGCCTGAGCCGTGGCTGCTGAATTCATTTCCAATCTCCTCCCATTTATCACCTGGCATCCTCATGTTCGGGTATTTGTTTATTGTATTTATTCAAGTTCTAAAATTTCGCCCTGTGTGCTGTGGGGACTGTTCCCCCCACAAACCCAGAGAGAAAGGGCGGCCCCAGGACTGTTGGCCTTGGGGGCCGGGCACCTGCAGGGTTTGCATGGAGGTGCTGCCAGCCCCGCATGCTGTCCTGAGCTCCATGTTGAGCTGTGCGCTGTGACCCAGTCCCTGACTGAGACCAAGTCCCCGCCAGGCACTGCAGCCCCAGCTTCAGGGGAAATCTGGGACAACCTGAGTGAAGGTGACCCAGAGGCAATGGGGCAGCGGGTCCAGCTTCCCCGTCCGAGCCGTCACAGGATGCTGCAGGGGTCAGGCCCCACCTCTCTGACTGTACCATGGCTTTGGGGAGAATCGCAGCCTTTCTCTTCTAGGCCTTTCAGGGGCTCAGCTGTCCCTGAGCGGCACAGGGGCCCACGATCCTGAGACACCACCGGTGCAGGTTTGCTTCGTGTAGCACGTCCTTGTTTGCCCCTCGAGTGGCCAGGCCCAGGGCCCTGAGAAAACGTTTCACTGAAAATCAGCGTCCTCACTGGTGTCTTCTACAATGGAAACCGCAGAATGTCCCTTGAAATCCCGTGAACACAGCTGAGTTAGGTCAGAGGAAAGCCACACAGCCTGCTCTACCCTCTGCCCCAAAGCAACGCCTGGGCCAGGCCCTCCTCTTAGCCTCCCTTCAGGAACCACCTCCTGGCCAGAGTCCTCCAAACTCTATGGCGCACGTTCCCCCCACACCTGCAAATGTGGCAAAGTTCCTGGTTCTGTTACTAACTTGTGACATCTCAGGAGTCCGGGACTCTCCCACGAGCTACTTACTACCAGTGTCTTTAAGTCCTGACTCTGGGCTGGGCACCCACCATGTCCTCAGGAAGACACTTAGTGAATGAGTGAGTGAATGAATGGAAGGACGCTAGGTTCCGGCGAAGCCTTGAATGCCGCACTTGGGCGTCTGGACTTGAATGGGCAGACAGCTGGCTATCTGTCACCTGCGTGAGCCCACCTGGGACGCTTCCAGGATGGAGGCCTCTCCGCTGCTACGTCAGTGCAGGTGGGGTCACTGAGTCCCTGAAAGGACACAGGTGAGGGGCAAGGAGCGGGAGGAGCTAGAGGCGAATTCTCACCTTAGCCCCACACCTCGCACCGGCCCCGCCTTCCACACGCCCACCCACTGCCCAAGTCATTAACTCCATTTGCTGTGCCTGACACAGATGGGGCCGAGTGGACGTGTCCCCTTCCGAGCAGTAGGGTTGCATCAGGGCAGATGCTAGAGGGGCTGGGCCCCGCGGGGACGGCTGTGGTCCCTGCCATAGTCCTGGCCTCACCCTCGTCACCACCAAAGTTGCAGGGGGACAGACGCAGGAACTGCAGGGGAGATCACCGTTTCCGTGATGAGGGCCTGGGTCCCAGGTCTTGATTACAGAACCACACTCGAGGCAGCATGTGAGTGGACAGGGTCTATGGGATGGAGTGAGGGGCCCAGGTCACCAGTTGGTGGTCAGGAGTTCCAGGCCAGCCTGGACAACGTGGTGAAACCCAGTCTCTACTAAAAAGTACAAAAATTAGCCAGGCGTGGTGGTGTTGCTGTAACCCTAGCTACTCAGGAGGCTGAGGCTGGAGAATCGCTTGAACCTGGGAGGTGGAGGTTGCGGTGAGCTGAGATCACACCATTGCACTCCAGCCTGGGGGACAGAGTGAGACTCTGTCCCTGTTACTGTCAGAATTTGGCTCTCTGGAGATTGGTGCAGAGAATTAAGCACATATAAAATGCTTAGTGCAGAAATAAAAGCTCTTTGTTCTGACAGCTCAGAACTGCCTGGTGTGGACGGGACTGACGTGGGTTCTTCGCAGAACTGTGTGGCCTCAGAGCGGGGACACTGGCGAGAAGCATCTGGTTCCGGTGTGGACAGCCCAGAGAGGCTTCTCAGGCCCCTCCAGCAACGTGGGGGATTCCAAGCCCCTTCTGAAGGCTGTCCTTCTGAAGGCTCTGCCCTCTTTTTAGAAGCAACACTGTCCTCTGTCTTAAACCTGGTGTTTTTTCCTCTTGGCCCCAGTGAGCTGTGCCAGGTGGCCGCAAATGCAGAGCCTTGGGTGTCCCTCTTATTTCTAAGGAGAGGTCATTTCCCTGAAGTCTCTGCATGTGCTGGGCACCCTGCCAGAATCAACCCCTCTTTCATCTCCCCCTTCCAGCCCCCTCAGTGACCAAAATGGGCTTTTCTGCAGGATGTAGAGACTCAAGGCTCACCCAATGCCAGAGCAGAGGAGAGGCTTCCCTGGATACCTCTGCAGGTGTCATAGGGGCTGCTGTTCTGTCCTTGCAGCTGAGATGAAACACCTTCAGTGACGCCAGCACATACCTGGGGTGTTGAGGAGGTGATACGGGCGAGGAACACTTATTTGGGTAAAAGAGGAAAACACGTACAAATTGCCCTTAATGGAAGCCAGATGCCAGCTCAGTGCTTGGACTCACACATCAAAGTGACCCATCAACAGTCAGGCATCAAGGAGGCAGCCGCAGAGATGCAGGTTGGTGTTTTTCCTGCAGGGATGGCCATAATTTGGATATTTCAAAGCAGAGAGACGAGGAGCCCATTGAGCCCAGAGCCCTCTCTGCTGTCACTGAAGCTGTCATCACCCGGTCCCCAGGCTGGCAGCTGCCCTATTTCTTTCCCCTGCTGCCAATGTGACTAAGCATGTCCAAGCTGCACCCCTCCCTAGACAGCTGCACGTGTGCCCGTCTCAATGTCTCAATCTCCGGTAAAGAGAGATGTGTGTCTCCCACTTCAAACTGAAGTGGCATCTTTGGGGTATGAATGATGGATCAAGGTTGCATTTCTTCTGTACCCCTCTCTCCTTTCCAACCGAGGCAGCGTGCTTGGATGGTGAGAAGATTGTTTTTTAGCCCCTCAGGTGTGCTTGGAGGAGGCACTGGCCGGGCTTCCCTGCAGGAACGACAACTCCTGGTGACTCTCCTGAGCTTGACAAATAGCCCCGTCTCCCCTGATGACAGTGGCCCGGGTGCTGGAGAAAGAGCAGCAGGAGTGACTCATGATAGATACATTTCCTTTTCTGAGTCAGGGTCTGCTTGTGGGGAGTGGATGCCAGAGAATACAGAAGCCAGTGAAAGGCCACTGAAAAATTGGATTGAAAAAAGCACCCCCAAAGACAGAGCCTGTTACAGCTGGCAGGCATTCCGGGACGCGGGGTGGAAAGGACGCTTTCCTGCAGAAGCTCGTGTCGGGGATGTGAGTCCGGGGCCGTGAGGCCACCCACACTCTAGTAACGGTCACACCAGAAGCTGGGCTCAGCTGGGAGGGACTGGGGGCAACGTGTCTGGCAGTTTATTCCTCATTTTTTAGAAAAGGAACTGGAGATGTCGCGGTGGCTCTGGGTGCCCGGGACAGGGTGCGGGGAGTGGGAGCCGGCGGGGAGCATCACGGCGTCACCAGCCATGTCCTTTCTCTTCCCAAAGGACCCCTATCTCGGCTTCCTCTTCTCTGAGAGGTTCCTAGTCGGGCTCCCGAGGCCACCCTAGGTGACAGAGCTGGCTTCTTGTTCCTGCAAACCTTCAAAAGCAGCCCTGGCAGGCAGGGCAAAGGGCAGGGCACAGCCACAGCCTGGGTGGGGAGGAGGAGAGAGTTTTCCCAGGTGCAGAGACTCCGGGGCAGATGCCCAGCAGGGCTGGTGGCCGCTCCCAGGCCATGCTGTCGGACACGGCCCCTGACCACCTGCGGCAATGCCAATTTAAATTCACATGAATGCAGTTATGTACAAAATTAAATTCCTCAGACACAGGAGTTCACATTTCAAATACTCAGTAGCCGCATTGTAGATACCCATCTACCCAGAAAATCCCATCAGACCTGCTGCTGTCCCTAATCTTGCCCCTTTCCTGCTTACAACTCCCTGGCCAGCAGCTGGCCGGGGCTGCCATCCTTTCTCGACCACGCTGAGACCCAGATGTTTCTCGAGGACTGGGGATGACACTGTCTAGCTGTCCCCGAGTGTCCCCCTGGGGGTTGGGGGGCTGCATGACAGGGAAGACAGCATGAGGGGCAGCAAGAGTATCTCTGGGTGTCTGGGGGTGAGGCCATATCCTCTCAATGGATTAGGGGTAGGAGGGGTCCGAGGAGCCAGGGTCCTACCTCTCGCTGGGACCCACCCAGAGGAAGGAGACATTGGAGGCATCTGGCCAAGTCCAGGATGGTTGCTGGCCAGGGCCCAGGGTGAGGCATGGAGCCAGTCCACTATCCTGCGGGGACAGGGTGACCTGTCCCAACGAGAACAAAAAACGTGTGGTGTATCTTCCCTCAAGCGCATCCCTGCTGCACCTGGGCCGGCCACTGGCTCCCTGCTGAGACTCCTTCCTCCCTGGGGCGCCCAGCCACCCAGCAGCCCCTCCATGGGTTCTCCTCCAGCTCAGCTGCAGGACAGGGTGGGAAGCTGCCTGTTCTGGGGGGTTCAGAACTGGTGGTCCGCCTGAGAGCGAGTGGGACAGTCCAGCACAATGCTCATTGTCAAATGCCATCAGCAGGCCAACAGGAACTCCACTATACATGCAATCCAGGGACACTTGCTGGGGACAGCCTGCAGCCCAGGCATGGGCATGGGTGAGCTAGAGCTCCCAACCTGGAGTGGAGAGAAGCACACAAGCCCCGGGGAAGCCGCGATGCCCAGTATATACCTGACCAATTGTTCCATGAGCAGCACATCTCCTCCGCGCACCCATGCTGTGCGGAGACTATGCTTCTGCGACTTGGCCGCGCAGGACATAGCCACTTCTGTGCTGAGGATCCCTGACCTGTGCTCCTGCCTTTGGAGCTGCTGAGACTTTTCCTGTTTGCATCTGAAGGCCTTGGGTGGGCACAGGTGGCACCTTTGGGCGGCGATGGGAATGGTGGCCGGGAGCAGGGCAGGAAGCAGGGGTGGGATTAGTGGGAGAGCAGGCTGGGCTTGGGCTCACATCCTCACTCCACTTCATCTCTGAGTCTGTTGCCTCACCTTTAAAATGGGCGATCATAGTGATCTTTCTGGCTGCTGTGGGATTCACACAAACAGAAAGCCCAGCAACTGGAAGGAAGGTGGAGGACTGACAGCTTGCTGTTAGCATGCCTGTCTTGTATTTTTATTCTGCCACGGTGCACAGCTGGTGGGGTCTCGGGGAGTCACAGAGTCTCTCTGGGTCCAGGAAAACCCCTTACCCCATGGGCTTATGACTCAGTACCTGGGGTAAGGCACACAGGCATGTTGTATTGAGCCAGGACAGGTTTAAATGCTCAAGAAGGGGTAGATAGCTTCTGTGCTATAAAGATTCCTTCCTGTGTGCTGTTGTTGTTTGGATATCATTCTTCAGTTTGTTTCTAAGTTCTTTTAATTTGCTTTTTTGAGACAGAGTCTCTCTGTCAGCAAGGCTGCAGTGCAGTGGCGTGATCTCAGCTCACTGCAGCCTGCACCCCCTTGGCTCAAACGATTCTCCTGCCTCAGCCACTTACAGGTGCCCACCACCCCACTTGGTTAAGTTTTTTTATTTTTAGTAGAGATGGGGTTTCACTGTATTGGCCAGGCTGGTCTCAAACTCCCGGCCTCGAGAGATCTGCTCACTTTGGCCTCCCAAAGTGCTGGAATTACAGGCCATGCCCTGCCTGTTCTAAAATTATTTTCAACAGTGCTTTATGGGGCATAGTCTCCATACTGTAAAATGCACAATTTCAAGTGAAAAGTTAGTTGAATTTTGACAATGGAACGTTACCCAGATTGAGTAAACATTTTCATCATGCCGGAAAGGCCCTGCGCTTGGCAGCTGTCTCCCTTCCTGCCACCTCTGCAGTCATCCTTGATCTGACGTTCATCAGCTTAGATTCTTCCCGCTGTGCTTGAACCTCACAGAAATGGAATCGTACCGTCGGCACTCGATCTTGTCTGGCTTCCTGCATTCCACTCATGTTTTCAAGACCAATCCAAGTAGCCACATGCATCAGCAATTTGTTCTTTCTTTTTCTCCCTCTTTCCTCCCCTTTTTTTCTGAATAGAATTTCACTGAATGGATATTCCACTATTCGTTGATCAATTCTCTGGCTGATGGGCATTCAGGATGTTCCTATTTTTTTGCTACGATAAATAAAGTTACATACATTCTTGTACAAGTATTTGGTGGGCCTATATATTGTTGGTATAGACCTAGAAGAATTGCTGGGTCTTAGGGTAGGTGTATGTTAAGTATTATAAGAGACTGTCAAAGAGCTTTCCAAAGCGGTGTGACCATCCCCACACATGCACCCGTAACGGGTAAGTATTCCAGCCTACCCATGCCCTCACCAGCTCTGGGGTTTTCAAGATCTGTCATTTTTGCCATTCCGGTGGGTGTGTAGCAGTTCTTCATTGTGGTTTTAATTTGCATTTCTCTTCTCTGCTGGTCAGGGATGTTGAGTAACTTCTCCTGTGGTTATTCTGCATTCAGTTATTTTGTGCACTTGACATAAGACAGACTAAATCTTCTGACTTTATTCTTTTTTTCAATCATATCTTGATCACTTATTCTTGTTAAGTCTCTTGCAGATTTAGAGGGAAATTGATGTTTTATTACTGATTTGTGGTAGTCTTTTACTACCACAGGTAGTATCCAGGTTATAAGCTTTTTGTCTGACATACATATTACAAATATCTTCTTTCACTCTGTGACTGATTTTGGTGCTGCCCTTGATGAACAAAAGGCCTAAATTTTGAAGAAATTGTTTTTTTCTTTAATAGGTAGTGCATTGGTGTCCTAAGGGATCTTTTTGTGCCTCAAGACCAAAAAGATCCTCTTCTATGTTTTCTGCTAGAGATTTATAGTCTTAATTTTCAAATTTAAGTTTAATGATCTATCTTGAATTAATTTTTGTATATGGTATAAGGTAGGAGTGAATGATGATTTTTCACTCATGTAGATATGCAGTTACTTACATACAACTTATTGAAAAGACTTTCCTTGCCCCATGGAATTGTTTTGGTGCATTTAAAAGCATTAGTTCACACATACACGTACACATACACATGTACATACATATAAACGTATCTATACATGCACACATGCACACACACTTTTGGAGTCACGGCTTTGTTCCATTGATCTATTTGTTTAATTCTTTTACCCATACCGCACTATCTTAATTACTATAACTTTGTAGTAAATTTTGAAATGTGGTAGACTAAATCCTTTGATTTTATTTATTTTTTCAATAACGCCCTATTTGTTCTTGGCCTTTTCAATTTTTCATATAAAATTTTAAATTAACGTGTCAATTCCTACCAAAAATTCTGCTGGAATTTTGATGAAAATCACAGAGAATCTGTAGGTCAGTTTGTGGAGAACTGACTGCTTAGTAGTATAAACTCCTCCCATCCATGGTCTCTCTCCATGTATTTAGACCTTTTAAAATTTCTCTCAGCACTGTTTTGTGGTTTTAAACATACTAGTTACATACACTTTTTGTTAGGTTCAATGTTATTGTCAGTTTTATTTCCAATGATTTGTTGTAAATTTATAGAAATATTACTTTTGTGTATTAATCTTGCATCCTGTAACTTTGATAAACTCATGCACTAATTTTTCATATATGACCTTGGATACTTTATGTACAATCAAATTACCTGGGCATAAAGACAGTTTGTATTAGTCCATTCTTGCATTGCTATGGAGAAGTACCTGAGACTTGGTACTTTACAAAGAGGAGAGGTTTAATTGACTCACAGTTCCACAGGCTGTCCAGGCAGCATGGCTGGGGAAACCTCAGGAAACTCACACTCATGGAGGAAGATGGAGGGAAAGTAACTACATCATCATGTGGACACAGGAGAGAGAGAGAGAAAGAGAAAGGAAAGTACTACACATTTTAGAACAACCAGATCTTGTGAGAAGTCACTCACTATTACAAGAACAGCAAGGGGGAAGTCCGCCCCCATGATTCAGTCATCTCCCACCAAAACTGAAATTACAATTCAATATGAGATTTGGGTGGGGACACAGAAACAAACTATATCATTCTGCCCCTGGCTCCTCCCAAATCTCATGTCCTTCTCACATTTTAACACACAGTCATGCCTTCCCAACAGTCCCCACAGTCTTAATGCATTCCCACATTAACTTAAAAGTCCAAGTCCAATGTCTTATCTCAAACAAGGCAAGTCTCTTCCTCCTATGAGCATGTAAAATAAAAAACAAGTTAATTATCTCCAAGATACAATGGGGATGCAGGCATTGGGAAAATGCTTCCATTGCAAAAGGGGGAAATTAGTCAAAATAAAGGTGCCATAGGCACCATGCAAGCCTGAAATCATTAAATATTAAAGCTCCAAAATAATCTCCTTTGACTCCATGCCTCACATCCAGGGCACACTGATGCAAGAGGTGGGCTCTCATGGCCTTGGGTAGCTCCTTAATGGGCTGGCATTGAGTGCCTGTAGATTTTCCAGGTACAGAGTATAAACTTTCAGTGGATTTACCATTCTGGGGTGTGCGGGACAGTGGCCTTCTTCTCACAGATCCACTAGGCAGTGCCCCAGTGGGGACTCTGTGTGGGGACTCCAATCCCACATTTCCCCTCTGCACTGCCCTAGTAGAGGTTCTCCATGAGGGCTCTGCCCCTGCCTGGATATCTATTCATTTCCATACAGCCTCAGAAGTCTAGGTGGAGGTTCTCAAATCTCAACTCTTTCCCTCTGTGCACCCACAGTGCAACACCACGTGGAAGCTGCCAAGGTTTGGGGCTTACACCCTCTGAAGCAATGGTCCCAGCTATACCTTGGCTCCTTTTAGCCACAGCTGAGGCTGGAGTGGCTGGGATACAGGGCACCATGTCCTGAGACTTCACAGAGCAGTGGGTCCACAAAACTTGGTCCACAAAACCATTTTTCCCATCTAATCCTCTTCTGCTGGATACCCTACATAACCTCTCAAGCTCAAAGCTCTACAGATCCCTAGAGCAGGGGCACAATGCCACCAGTCTGTTTGTTAAAGCAAAGCAAGGGTGCCAGTTACTCCAGTTCTCAATAAGTTCCTCATCTCTATCTGAGACTACCTCAGCCTGAACTTCACTGTCCATATCACTCTCAGAATGTCACAACCATTCAACAAGTCTCTAGAAAGCTCCAAACTTTCCCTCATTTTACTGTCTTCTTCTGAGCCCTCCAATCTGTTCCAACCTCTGCCTCTTGCCCAGTTTCAAAGTAGCTTCCACATTTTCAGGTATCTTTATAGTAATCCCTGACTCCTGGTACCAGTTTCCTGTATTAGGTTTGTTCCTGTATTGCTACATGGTACTACCTGAGACTGGGTAATTTATAAAGAGAAGAGGTTTAATTGATTCACAGTTCCACAAGCTGTACAGGCAGAGTGGCTAAGGAGGCCTCAGGAAACTTACAAACATGGTAGAAGGTGAAGGGGAAACAAGCACATCTCCACATGGCCAGCAAGAGAAAGGGAGAGAAGGAGGAAGTGCTACAAACTTTTACAACAACCAGATCTTATGGAAACTCACTATCATGAGAACAGCAAGGGGAAAGTCCATCCCCATGATTTAGTTATCTCCCACCAGGCCCTTTATTTAACTCTAGAATTCTAGTTCAACATAAAATTTGGGTGGGGACATCTAGTCCTCTTCATCACAGTTTAACCTTTTTCATTAATAATCTGCATGGCTTGGACTTTGAGGTCGTTGTTTGGCAAATATTTGCTCCTCTGTACTATGAGTAGAGGGTACTTCCCTGCCCACGTGAAGTTGAGGTTGGCCACCAGACTTCCTTTTGCTGAAGGAAACGTGGTAGGCCCAAGGCAAGCCAAGGTCATAAATGCTCTCATGCTGTTTGGCCTCTTGCAATCTAGGGATCCTCATGGGAAAGGCTTCCCATGAAGCCTGGACTTAGAAATGAACAGCACGTGATTGAACTTGAATCCAATACATAGTCTGGAGTTAATTCACCTGCATGAAGCAGAGTATCAGAGCCATCCATCTGGCTCTGTCTAGGTCAACCAAGCCAACCAAAGCTGGGTCAACTTACAAAGTCATGAACATCAGGGTATATGTTGATTGCTGTCAGGCTTTGAGTTTTGGGAATGTTTGTTACGCAGCATTTCTGTGGACATTGCTATTGCTGACAAATACAGCCACCATAGGATTAATACTTCTATTAGGCATTCAAGAGGATATGTCCTGGGGAAATGAGGGAGCTGTATGAATCTGGAGGAGCTTATAGTCATGGGAGACATCAGCACATGAATTTGTGGGCCTGGATGAGACCATTGAGGCAGAGTGTGCATAGAGAGAAGACAGCTGGATTCAGAGCCCTGTGATGAGGGGTAAACGAAGAGAGTTTAGAAGAAGAAGCAGTTGAGTGATGGGAAAAATAGGCATGTAAATCTTTGCAGTCTTGAAGAAATTATTTCATAAAATAAAATTAACGAAGACCATCCCCTAAGAACAAGCAGAGGCTTTTCATTCACAGCTTGCTGTAGCAAGGGAGCTGGCCGTCATTACCTGCTTTTGGCAAAGACTCAAAGGCAAGCAGAGGGATGGGAGAACTTTGCAGAGGAAAACAGGGACAGCTTCAGGTGCATCCTGATTGGAGGCTGTTGGCCCGGAGGAGCAGAAGGTGGGCTCTCTAGATGGGGGCCGATGTCTTCTGTGATGAGTTTGCGGAACTTAAGTGTCTTTCTCCACTTGGCCCTAAGTTGGAAAAAAGGTAAAAAGTAGGGAAGCTGCAGTCATTGGCCAATTCCTGACTGTTCTGGGCCAATGGCTGCAGAGCTGATGGGTTCGAGTGCCCTGGCTGTTTGTCTCTTCAGTCCCTCACCTGTGTCAAATCTGTCTAGAGCTTGAGCAAAGCGAGAAAAAAAGCATTGTCAATGTGTGGTCATCAGTGAGCCCATCGGCAGTGTTGACATGAGCCCTACTGGAGTGGGAGGAAGGGAGCCTGGATGTGAGGTGGAAAACACAGGAATTGGAGGCATGGCTGCAGAGGGGAGCAGTGCAAGTGGGGGTGGCTGGAGGGGAACATGCAGTCAAGGGGCACTGTACTTCTGTGGTCATTACTTTGGGGTGTGTGGGGTTCATTCCCATGTGAGACCCCTCGGAATTGGGCCTCACCATATGGTGAGCTTGAGCCCGGACACAGTTTCCCGTTGGAGGCAGTCGAGCTATGGGAAAGTAGGAACTGCAGGTAAAGGAATTACAAAAAGAACTTTGTGAGACTGTGATGTGGCCTGCATGTGGTCTGACAGGACAATGTGTCCAGTTTCTG
>PVKP010037776.1:0-21392 GCA_004027715.1 Plecturocebus donacophilus | reverse complement strand
ACCTAAGAAAACTGGCACAGGAAACCCACCTCCTGTGACCGTCTCTGTTACAAATAGCACTCTTTTTATTTTTATTTTTTTTGAGACAGAGTCTCACTCCGTCGCCAGGCGCCAGACTGGAGTGCAGCAGCACGATCTCAGCTCACTGCAACCTCCGCTTCCCGGGTTCAAGCAATTCTCCTGCCTCAACCTACTGAGTAGCTGGGACTACAGGCGCACGCCACCACGCCCAGCTAATTTTTGTATTTTTAGTAGAGACGGGGTTTCACCATGTTGGCTAGGATGGCCTCAATCTCTTGACCTCGGGATCTGCCCACCTCGGCCTCCTGAAGTGCTTGGATTACAGGCGTGAGCCGCCGCGCCCGGCCCCACTAATAGCACTCTTAAGGCCTCAAAGCTCCTCAGAAAATAGGACTCAGCCCCTCAGATGTTTTATAGATGGTTCTTTCTTACTAATAATCTCGTATTAGACAAGGAAACAGCAGATTTAATAAGAGATATAACCTCCTTGGCTAAGTACCCACAGGCTCTTAGGACCTTACCTGAAGGACACCCTAGGGCAAGGGGGAAAGAGTTATTCTGCCCTGGAGACCTAGTGCTTGTTAAGTCTCTCCCCTCAGACTCTCCCTTTCCAGGCCCATCTTGGGAAGGATCATTTTTGGTTATTCTGTCTATCCCCATGGCAGTTAATGTGGTGGGAACTGACTTGTGGATTCATCATACTCAGCTGAAGCCCTGGACACCTCCTGAAGAAAATCATAGGCCCTCCACTCCACACCCTGAGGTTCCAGGAGATGACCCTTCATACACCTGTGAGCCATTAGAGCACCTACATTTGCCCTTCCAACAAGATCCCCAGGAAAGTAACTACTCATGAGTCTAACTTACATCCTGGCATTAACAAGACTATCACTCTTAGCAGTTGGACTTTCCTGTTCAGAGGGGATACTGAGAGACTTCTCTTCCCAGGTCCATGAGGGGCATGGTTTGAAAGGCAGGAGTTTCCGGGCTCCATGCAGCTCTCCGGGAACTAGAGGGGTTTCAAATGTAAAGTGCTTTGTCTGGGTTTCCAATGCGTGGGCTTGGTAGAGAAAGCCAGCTGAGGCTCCTTTGTCCCAAAAAACTCACCCAAAGCTCTGGGAGGAGGGGGCTCTATAACTCAGAGTTGTGGACCAAGCAGCAAATCTGGTATCAAAGATCAATCACTCAGAGAAAGTATTAAAGAACTCCTCTCAATGGATGAGAACATGAATGGGGAGGGAATAACTCAAGGCTTAAAACTCCAACTGCTCCTATCTATACAGATTCCTTCTCTGGGTCCCCTCTCATGACAGCGTGGAAACTGTCTTCTTTCTCTCTCTGTCTAATAAATTGTTTTTCTGCAAAACTCTTTGGGTTCACGATATTTAATCAAACGGCAAACTCACAGTGCCTCTGGGGCCCCTTTCCCCATTCTTCGGGGTTAGCCAGGCCAAGAACCTCTTCAGAACTGGGATCTGAGTACACTCCCCCAGTTACAGCATGATCTCAGCTCTGCCTCCCAGGTTCAAGTTATTCTCCTGCCTCAACTTCCAGAGTAGCTGGGACTACAGGTGTGCACCACCACGCCTGGCTAATTTTTGTATTTTTAGTAGAGATGGGGTTTTGTCATATTGGCCATGCTGGTCTTGAACTTCTGATCTCAAGCGATCTGCCCACCTCAGCCTCCCAAAGTGCTGGGATTACAGGCATCAGCCACTGTGCCTGGCCTTGAAATTTTTGAAAAATAAATTTACCTCTTTGGATTTCACTTTCTTCAACTGTGAAACAAAACATTTGAAGAAACAGTCTGTAAATTTCTTCCCCATTATAATTCTGTGATTTAATTCTTCTAAGGTAGCTATCACAAGGTCAAGAGATCAAGACCATCCCGGCCAACATAGTGAAACTCTGTCTCCACTAAAAACACAAAAATTAGCTGGGCATGGTGGTGCACACCTGCAGTCCCAGCTACTTGGGAGACTGAGGCAGGAGAGTTTCTAGAACCTGGGAGGCAAAGGTTGCAGTGAGCAGAGGTAATGCCACTGCACTCCAGCCTGGAGAGAGTGAGACTCTGTCTCAAAAAACATATAACAATAAATTAGTCCTTAATGAAATGCAAGTTAAAATTACTATTAGATACCAGGATAGCTTTTAGGATGGCAAAACTGAAACAAAAACAATAAACAACGAAAATCTAGGTAACAATGCCAAAAATTAGAGAGGATGTACAGCACCTGGAACTTTCAAATGTTGCCGGTGATAGTGCAAGATGTGAACACCATTTGAGAAACTGGTGAGGAAGTTTCTCCCACTCACGTACTAACCAGGCCCCGCCCTGCTTAGCTTCCACGATCACATGAAATTACATGCATTCAGCATAGTATGTCTGTGGGCTGCTGGGGAATTTCTTATTAAAATACTGACTATGCAATGTGTTACCTCCACTCCTAGGTATTTGCTCAAACAAAATTAAACTATATTTGCACACAAAACTTGTGTTAGAAAAAGACCCAACGGCCATCAAATTGTGGATGCATGAACAAATGTGGCATATACCTAAATGCAATACTACTCAGCAAAAATAATAATAAAACAAACAATGAACAAACGAATGATACTATTGAAACAATTGACAAAATTGGTATTTTTCAAATGAATTAGGCTAAGAGCAAGAAGCCAAAGATAGGAGGATTTATACTGAATGGGTCCATTTATATGATATTTTGAGGAAAAAGGCAATATTCAAGAAACAGAACAGTAGTTACTAGGAACTGAGGGCCGTCAGAAGGAATTGAGTAATAGAGGCCTTAAGCAACTCTTTGGAGTAATGGAAATAATCTATATCTTGATTCATGGTGGTGGTCACAGATATAAATGTTTGCTAATACTCAGAATAAACCTAAAATGGTTTATTTCCATTGTATGTCAATTATACTTCAAATCCTAGGAGAAATGGTGGTGATGTATGGTGGTCACACATTTTTCAGTGATAAGAACATACATATCTATAAAAAATATATATTGCAATATTACATGGTATATACTACATACACTTCTATCCAATATAAAATGCGAGAAACTTTCTAATAGACCCGGCTGGAGGTGAGGAAGGTGCCTTTCTAAGAGATGTGTTTGGGATCTCATTAATTTCAGTTTGTATCCTTGCCAGCAGAAAATATGCTGTTCTATCAGAAGAGATGAGGGACTATAGTAAAACAGATTATTATTATTAGTGTGATCTATGTTTTTTAAAAAATACTCTTAAGTTACTAAGGACTGGGTGAGCTAAGATTATATTCACAGCAGCAGGACAATGACTTTGTAATAACTGATAATTATAGAAAAAATATATTTTTCCTCTATTAAACTTTCATATTCTTCTGTATGTAATGTATCTATCTATAAAAAGCCTCTGAACAACTGAAGATTGACTCCTGCTTTCATAATTACCAAGGAAAATAAGAGTGAGAAAACAGGTTATATAGAAAATCCTTGACTGCATTCTGCAGATGGTTTCCATTACAATATTTAAAACCGCCTTGAAAGCATTCCATGGCCTAGTGATAGCTCAGCACACATTTTCAGGCAGATACATTTCTGTAGTAACAGAAAATTTCAGCCTGAGCTATTGCAGCTCTACAAATAAGCATTATTGAGGAAATGTCAGTGTTTGTCAGGGTAGTGATGAATCGAAGGCAACTGGATTATTTCAACCTTTAAAAGCTAGCCAAGACCCGGCGTCGTGGCTCACACCTGTAATCCCAGCACTTCGGGAGGCCAAGGCAGGCGCATCACCTGAGGTCAGGAGTTCAAGACGAGCCTGGCCAACCTGATAAAACCCCATCTCTACAAAAATACAAAAATTAGCTGGGCATGATGGCAGGTTCCTGTAATCTCAGCTACTCAAGAGGCTGGGGCAGAAGAATTGCTTGAACCCGGGAGGCAGAGGTTGCAGTGAGTTGCACTCCAGCCTGGGTGACAGACTAAGACTCTGTCTCAAAAAAAAAACAAACAAACAACTAGCCAATACAGAATAATACTTGATTCTTTTAAAAAATCTTTTAAATATTCTCCCTGCAAAGTCTTCCCTACAGTTTCTATCTGTTAAAGGACTGCTCCTGAATATTTCAAGTATTATTTTTTAATTTAAAATCTCACAGTCAAAGACTTCTTCCAGATACATCTTTATTAAGGCACTTAATAAACCATGATGTAGTTAATTGTACCTAATTCTTTGCCATATATTTATTGTTGTCTTGTTAATATATTTATCTTTTGAGATTTTATTGACCATTAGGTACTAATTGACAAATACATTTTCATATGTACTCCATTTCAAATGTCATAATTTATCTTAATATTAAGCTTCTAATCTAAACCTTTCTACTCTTCCAGCAAAAATATAAATTGATTCTAAGAGAAGAATATGGAAGAGACATAATTCTCAGCAATTTTGACCTGACTGGGTTAAAAATATATTTAACACAAACCACACCAAGGATTATTACATATCTAAGTCAGATATTACTTATCTATATGTGTTACATATTCACATAAGTAATACATTACCTATATACATTTTTTATTCCAAAGAGACCTGAATAAGGTTCTAATTATATGAACACAATCATTGGACTATAACTACAAAGTCAATTTCTCTCCATTTATATATCATTATCTTTTCTGTAAAGGGATTTTCTTTCAGGGTGGGAAGAGGCAGATGTTGGAGATATTGCTGAGTTGATTATTTTAACACACTCAAGCATCGTGATACAATAAGAATGTACATCATAGCAAATCTTCTTGAAAGTCATGTTGCCTTAATCATTAAGCTAAATGTATGTATTATATACATTATATATATACATATATATATATAATATATCTGTATCTATATCTATCTATATACATCTATATAGATATATATATATACAGAGAGAGAGAGAGAGTGTGTCCATAGTGAATGCCTTTATACTGGCACTGTATAATTAGGGTATCATCCAAGACAACTGAGACTCTGTTATTATATATAATATTAAGTAATTTTGTAGTTTCTAATTTTCCCCAGGAAGAAAATCATGAACCACTTTAAATAGCCATTGTAGAGCTTGCCTGAAGTCAACAAGGTTGAATTCTCCACCACACCTCTTCAAGAATTTTCCATGAGCACCAGTATCCACACATCCTGAAATACTCAATAGCCTCCATCCTCAACCAACATCTGCTACTCAGTTATCTTTGATGAAACTCGAATTATACAGTGCTAGTATCTGAAACATTTTAGGTATAAAGGCATTCATATAAACAGACACTGTTAATTAAATTACCTCTAATTTAATAATTAACTAAGTTAGCAAATGCTTACCAAATTCTCTGCTCTAGTTACTACACTATTACTATACAATATAGCAAAGATACATAAATGTATATACTATCTCTGATAAAAATTACTATAAAAACCAGTTCTTCAGATTCTGCTGATAACAGCTTTCTTGTAACATTCACACATAAATTCCTAAGGCCACAGATGCCACGCTATTCTTAACAGTATTATTGATTATGAACCCAAATATATGAAATACACAGGCACTATCTATCCAAGAAAATTACCTCAGTTAACTGAAAGCTGTAGGAAGCCCACCCCAATTCCACATCAAGCCTTCCCAGACATTTCAGAATTCTAGAAATAGACAAATATTTATGTTGAATTTCTACCTATTGGTACAAGTGTGTGCCTGTTTACAAATTGTATATTTCTTTTGCATAAACAAAGATTTTAGCAGAAATTTTCCTCATATAGTTTTTACAGACATAAAAATAAAAAAGCAATTTTAAGAATATGATAAAACATTATCAACTCTGAAGAGAAACAAGAAAAAGCATTAAAAAAAAAAATTCCAAGACATGCTTTATGGGAGTAGATTTCCCTTCAAGGCATAGATTTGATTTTTTTTTTTTTTTTTTTTGGTATTTAAAAGAAACAAGTGTACCCAGAAGAATTACCGCATATTGCAATAACAATTCTCCAAGCTATTGACATTAATATAAATGTGTTTTGATTGTTATTAATAACACAATAAAGTTATTATAAAAAACAAAAACTGTAAATAGATTGTATTTGCATGGGTAATAGACATTTCTCCAGAAACTATGAACAATATTTCTCCTATTACAATATTTTAGAATAAGAATCCCATCAAAATTCTGTAGTTTGTATCACACTGAAGATATTGTCTATACAAATAAGTCATAATATTCTTTTAATAACCTCCTGTGAATTATGATTTGTAATTAATTTAATGAAGGTTGTTTAATAATGTTATTTGAAAAGAGAACCTTGGAAGGAAAGCTCAGACCTAGACATTGAACTACAATTTATTCATTAGAATGGAAAAAATATAAATAAGATTAAAAAGAAAAATTAAGAGGATTTTAATTAAAGTACCTGCTTGCCCATGCCTTTTATTAATAGAATATTTTATGAAATTGAATTCTGTGGAGAGGAAAAGGTTGAGTAATGCCTTCTTTTTTAAATTACATAGAACTGATCTGTTGATCAGTTATTGTATTTGAGATCACCCCTTGCTTTAGTCAGACACATACTCTGTGGTTCAATAATTGTTCCAATAGCTGTTAATAATAAATATATCTTCCCTAATTAAAATGAGCCAAATTGCCTGAAAGATAAGCCAACTTGTCATATTAAGATACTCATTTTCATTAAAAACATACTTTTTAAAAAACATAAAAACCCATTTTATAATAGCACACCTACATACTTTATTCATCTTTCTCTCTTATGGAAACTTCTCTTACAGTTATCTTGTTTATTTAAGGTTGGACTTGATGGACAAATATAAAATTGCTAGTATTTTTTATAGAAAAGTTTTCAGTATGTTAAATACAGGCTTTCAATTTGTAATGGGAGAGTTTCTGCCCTACATGCTTTTTTTCCCTTGTCCTTTCACTTTGTCCTGCGTTAGCATGGATAAGAAATGAACAGTGACCCCTATCTATAGGCCTAGGGTTAATCAGCTAGTAAGTCTAGTAAGTCTAGCTAGTAAGTCAGCTAGCAAGCTAGTTAGTCTTCTAGTAAGACACGAAGCGAAATTCTTCTTTCTATGGTCAGTGTAAGCTACTTTGTCAAGGTTTCATCACTCCTGATGTTTTATATTTCTTTCTTTGAAAGGGTTTATGGATGTGTGTGTGTATAGTCCAGAGAGAGAGAGAGAAGGTGGCAGACTCACAGCTAAAGTTTCACAAGGTAAAGAAAAGAATTTGGTCTTCTAGAATGTGCTTGTATTCCGTCTTGTTCTTAGTTGCTACGTTTCAATGACTGGTCATAGCATCTTAATAGGTCAATCCAAACTACCACCAACCTTTGGCTAATACTTCTGAGATAACAAGAAAAGCCTTTAAAATGAGGTTTTAGTTCAGATGTGAACAAGGCTAGGGAAAAATTTTCTTTCCTTAAGAAAAAAGATCTATCTTCAATGATGTGCCCTGCACAACAATCAGCTTTCACTAAATGTACATACTTTCCCTCTTTTAACATAATCATCTTCTCCCTGATTCCTGTGTGACATGATTTTGAGCATCGTATTAGTTAGATCAGAGCTCTCTCAAGTCATTCCAGCTTGCTCCAGCCTACTAAAAAAAAAAGGAGGCTTGTGATTGCCCTTGCACTTAACATTTTAGTTCTTTAATACAGGCTCACTTTGTATAAGCTTTCTTGGTTTGATAAAGAGGTGGTGATGACTGATTATTTTGAATGGCTGCTTTACGCTGTAGCTTTATACATTTTAATAGGTTATTTCTTCTTGTGAAATAGCTGAATCTACAGTGCAAATAAGGAAATGGGAATTCAGAAAGATTGTGTGAAATAGCTCTGTCCTTTTGATCTGAATTAATCTTCGTTGATGCAAGAGCCCATTCTCTCAGAGTGTTGAAGTGTGCAGCATATAAAACCTCTGTATTTTCATGGAGGTGCCTACTAAGCCATGCCACATTATGTTTTATACTCATTTATCTAGATGCATATAAAGAACTTTATGATTATTTTGGTTACATCGTTCTATATTCAACCTTGATATACGCTACCCATAAATCAACTCTGTTAAGAGTACCCTCCTGATTTATTAATATTATATTCAGCCTTATTACTTAAAATAATCTGAAATATGGTGCCATTAAATTCTTCACAGAAGTCATTAACAAGATGGGAGAGCTTACTACGCTTACTATCATTGTATGATAAGAATCATACAATGGACAGTAGGGAAAATTCTGTTCTGCTTATGTTCTGGACCATTTAAGACAAACCTTGCTAAGACTAGTGCCTTCAGAAGGCATGAGCAGGGAAATAAAGGTGGAGGACATGGAGGAGATTGCAGGCCTCAGGCACATCACCGAGCCTTCTCCAGACTTTAATTTACAGCCACACTTTAGGGACAAGAAATGATCTTGGTCATAAAATTTCAAGTATTCAACCATAACTCCCTCTGGCATGCCTATTTTTACCACAATCTCAGGCTCCCTAAAAGAGGTGCTGTAAATTCAAAGTCTAAAACATTTCAGACTTCTGGCTAAAGAAGTAATCAACAGTCCACACCATAAACAGCAATAGCAGCAACAATTATTTCCATCTTCTTTTAGTGGAATATTGTACTTTTTAGGAGCACAGGCTTTTGAATCTGACAGCTTTCATTTAACATTCTCATTCTGACACTTAGCAGTCGCGCAATCTGATAAAATTCACCTAATTTCTCAGTGCCAAAGTGCTCAATAAACAGCTATTGTGGATATCAGCAGTGATAGTAACAGAAGTAGTAGAATATCTATGTTATTTTTTACCACTAATCAGCACACAGAAATTGACCCTGGTTTCACGTTGGGACTCACACCTGATATCTCAGAGTGTGTATTGTACTTGTCGATGCTGACATAAGAATCTTAAGTTCTGTTTCTTTCACTGTAAGGTCCTTCTTTACCTTGAAAGAGAAAGTAAAACAGATAGATAGTAGAAGGAATATAGGAAGGAAAAGAAGGAGAAAGAGAAGAAAAAGGAGGAAGAGATAGAGAAGGAAGAACAGTTAACATTTGGCTTTATTATCTAGTGAATAATGACAAAAAGCAGTCAGTCTATTTCTGCCCAGTTGCTATTTTTATTTGCTTAATACACTTAATTTTGGGGTTTTTACAATGTATCTAAGGATACTTATTTCTCTTTAATAGTTTTGACAACAATTTTATAACTCCATACCTCTTTGTATTTATTTCTAGCTGCTTGAATTCCATTCCACATTTTGTACATCTTCTTATTTATCTCTGGATCATGAGAAAGATTTGTGTGTTCAGCTTTATTGCTTTCTGGGACTTATCCTAGTACTATATCCAGGACAATGAGGAGAGGTCTGTTATTCTTAATGAACAATTACATTAGAAAATATATTCACCCTTTTTACCAAAAATATGTGTTCATCTGCCATTCGTCTGTCCTTTCTAAAAGAAGTCAACTAAAATACTTCCCAATATTTTGTTCACCTATCTAGAATATGACAGACATTCAAATTAATGTCTCCTTTCAGAGTGTTAATGGTTTGTGAAATTGAACTCAGTGCGATAGTCTAGCTAGCCATATAAAGTTTTCGTTACCATTCTCACTTTGTGAATGATAGACAGGCTTTCCTCTGTTTAAAAAATATGTTATGTATTTAATAAGGATCAGAGGACTATGTAAAGGCAGAAAAATAAAATCTAAGTAGGACTTTTATTACTTAACTGAAAGAACTTAGATTAGTGTATTGATCTAAATGAAGAAAATAAGAAAGATCAAAATCATGGTAACTGTAAAGAATGCACTATCATTGCAATAATACTGAAAATCAGCAACAACTGAAACTGGCATTTTCAATATGCCCTCTTATAGTGAAGAAAATAAAAATATTTCAGATATTTCTTATTATTCAACATCAATATGAATTGGGAAATTGTAAAGTTATTTTCATGTATTGAATTTCACAGGAAGTGCTTTCAGGAGAAAAAAAATTAAACACCACCCTGCAACATCCACATTAAATTCCACTGTGCAAGATGGAAGTTTCTTAGTTTCTACAGCATCAGGCAAATCAAATAAAAATAGATCAAAGGAGCTGATATTTGCAAATTTTCTTACTAATAACTGGAAGATTGAGAAGATGAAATATCATTTTATCTGAAATAACAATTTCTATAAAAACCATTTTGCTATTCATAAAATATCTCACAATCTACCAGCTAATGAAAACCTATTTTATGAATGGGAAGCATCTCTCAAATAAGTAATTGTCCCTAGTTATAAATAATATGGTTAGATGACTCTATTCTTAAGAATGCAAGACTCAACCAAATATAATTTTTCTGGAAACAGCTTTAACCCAATCTGTCAAGCTTGAGGAAGGAAGCAGCCTGTCAGTTTCTATCAGGACACTTACATCTAACTCAATTCAGGTGAAAAATAATGGAAATACAATAAATGTGTGATACTGTTTAGATATTTGTCCTTTCATCAATATCATGTTGAACTGCAATCCCTATTGCTGGAGGTTGGGTCTGGTGGGAGGTGTTTGGATAATAGGGACAGATCCCTCATGGCTTGGTTCTGTCCTCGAGATAGTGAGTTCTCATGAGAAATGGTTACTTAAAAGTGTGTGTACCTTTTTGTCCCCCCTCTCTCTCTCTCTCTAGTTCCTGCTTCTACCACACAACATGCCTGCTTCCTCTTCATCTTCTGCCATGATTGTGAGCTTTCTGAGGCCTCCCAAGAAGCGAGCAGATGCCAGCACCATGCTTCCTATAAGTCTGCATAACCATGAGCCAATTAAACCTTTTTTCTACATAAATTATCTACTCTCAGGTATTTCTATATAGCAATACAAGAACAGCATAATATACTATAGAAAATTGAGAGGGACATTGCTGTAAAGATAGCTGAAAATGTGAAAGCAGCTTTGCAACTGGATAATGGGCAGAGTTTGGAAGAATTTTAAGGGCTGAGAGGACAACAGAAGGATGAAGGAAAATTTGGAACTCCTTAGAGACTGGTTAAATGGTTGTGACTGAAATGGTGATAGTGTTATGGACAGTGAAGTCCAGGATGACAAGGTCACAGATAGAAATGACAAATTTATTGGGAACTGGAGTGAAGGTCACACATTTTATGCCTTTGCAAAGAACTTGGGTGCATTCTATTCAGATTCTCCTAGGCGTCTGTGAAAGTTTGAAATAGTGATAATGTAAGGTATCTGGTGGAAGAACTTTCTACACTGTGAAGCATTTAACATATTGATACAAGAGATAGAAGTTATTTAGGCAGATAGTAAGGGCAACAGATCCATGGCAGAATTTCTCTTTTAGCAAAAGGCAGCCCCCAAAATCATTTCTTTTCTAACAAAGAAGCAGCCTGAAAAATTGAGCTGCAAACAGAGGTAAGCAAGCTGGAAGCCTGCACAGGTGAATTCCAGTATCTGTTCTAATAGAAAAGAGCTAACTGGAAGCCAGTATGTTCAACATGGAGGCTCCATCTTCCCATTCATCATCACATGTACAGTAAAGGAGGCAACATGGTGCCAGCCAGGTAGAGAACCCATCTGCTTAATAAAAAATTAAGGTACAGGTGGCTAGATTTTTGTGCACTCTGCAAATGGCACACCCAGTCCTAACCAGCTTTTTATGCCTTATGCCAATGGTACACCTAGTCCAACCAATCTTTCGTGCTCTATGTAAATCAGACACTGCCTCCTCGAGCTCATCTGTTATACTTCCTGCACTTCATCATGGACTGAAAGACCCACTCAGGACCTGAAGAAGAGAGCTTTTCTTTTTCTTTCACCTATTAAACCTCCACTTTTAACCTCACTCCTTGTGTGTCTGCATGCTTGATTTCTTTGGCATGAGACAATGAACCTTGAGTATTTACCACAGCCAAGATCCCTGCTTCAATATGACCTGGGCACTTTTAACAACCTAATTCAGAAACAGAAGCAAAGGAATGACTTAAAGTAGGAACTTATATTTAAAAGGGAAGCAGAGAATAAAAATTTGGGAAATTTATGGCCTGACCATGGGTCAGAGAAATAAAAAGTTTTTCAGTGAGGAATTCACGTACACCGTGAAACAACTAGGTAACAGGGGTATTTGCGTATCTAAAAAGGAGCCAAGTACTAATATCGAAGACAATGGGAAAATAGACTTCAAGGCATTTTAGAGAACTTTGTATCAGCCCTTCCCATCACAGGCCCAGAGGCCTAAGAGGAAGCATGATTTTGCTGGTCTGCCAAGGGCCCTGCTATTCTCTGCAGCACTGGGACACTTCTCCCCACATCAAGGCTGCTCTAGCTCTAGCCACAGCACAGAAGACCCCAGGTACAGCCCAGTCCACTGTTTCAGAGGGTGCAATGGTAAGTCTTGACTGCTTCCATGTGGTATTAAGCCTGTAGGTGCAGAGTACAAGACTGAATGAGGCTTGGCACCCTCTACCCAGATTTCCAGAAGACGTAAGGAAAAGCCTGAATGCCCAGGCAGAATCTTGCTGCAGCAGTGCAGCCCCGACAGTGAACCCCTACTGGGCAGTGCAAAGGAGAAATGTGGGATTGGAGTTTCCCCACAGAGTTCCCACTGGGGCACTGCCTAACAGATCTATCATAAGGGGTCCACTGCCTCCAGACCCGAGAATAGTGGATCCACTGGTGGCTTGCACCCTGTGCCTGAAAAAGCCACATGCACTCAGCAACCTGTGAGAGCAGCCCTGGGGTATAAGCCCTACAAAGTGAAAGGCTTTGTGCTCCCTAAGTCCTTGGGAGCCCACCCCTTGCACCAGTGTGCCCGTGGGACATGGAGTCAAAAGAGATTATTTTGGATTTTAAGATTTCTTATGACTGCCCTTCAAGGTTCTGAACTTGTATGGGGCCTGTAGCCTCTTTCTTTTGGCTGATTTCTCCATTTTGGAAAAGGATTGTGTATTCAATGCCTATAATCCATTGTATCTTGGAAGTAATAAACTTCCTTTTGATTTATAGGCTCATAGGTGGAAGACATTTGCCTTGTCCTGATGAGACTCTGAACTTTTGAGTTAATGCCGGAATGAATTAAAACTTTGAAGGACTGTTGGGAAAGCATGCCTGTATTTTGCAATGTGAGAAGGACACCAGATTTCAAAGTGGCTGGGGGAAAATAATAGTGTGGGTGTGTGTCTCCACCCAACTTTCATGCTGAATTGTAATCCTCAGTGCTGGAGGTGGGGCCTGGTGAGAGGCATTTGGGCATGGATTCCTCAAGGCTTGGTGCTGTCTTTGTGATAGTGAGTTTTCATGAGCTCTGGTTGTTTAAAATTGTGTGGGACCTCTCCCTTTCTTGCTCATGAATTTACTATGTGATGTGCCTCCTGCCCACAACTTTTGCAAGCTTCCTGAGGCCTTCTCAGAAGCTAAGCACATGCCCACACCG
Organism: Plecturocebus donacophilus; assembly: GCA_004027715.1. Taxonomy (NCBI): domain Eukaryota; kingdom Metazoa; phylum Chordata; class Mammalia; order Primates; family Pitheciidae; genus Plecturocebus; species Plecturocebus donacophilus. The sequence goes on along the minus strand of PVKP010037776.1, from coordinate 7,889 downwards.
TGCTTTCTGGCACAGAATCATGAGCCAATTAAGCCTACTTTCTTTATAAATTACCCAGTCTCAGGTATTTCTTTATGGTAATACAAGAATGGCCTAATACATTATGTCACCTGAATTACTTTTAGCATTTAATGGGTTCTGTCTAGCCTTGAATCTATTTCAGTTTGCACAAACATGAAGAAATATAAAAATTGATATGAAAATAATTCCTTTGACCATAGTAAAGTATGAAATCATTCTTAGGGCTCCTCCTTGACTCCTCCATTCAGTCCAGCCTGTACATTCAACAGGACACATAGGATTCTAAGTTGAGTCCCGATACTATTGAATGAGTATTTGTATCTTCCAAAATTAATATTTTAAATTGTAACACCCAATGTCATGGTACTTAGAAGTGAGGATTTTGGGAATTGAGTAGATTATAAAGGCAGGGGACACATGAATAAAATTAGTGACCTTATAAAAAGGGTTACAGAGAGCTCCCTTGCTCCTTCCACCACGTGGGTACTCAGTGTGCAGATGGCCCTTTGTGCCATCAGCAGACACTGAATCTACCAGCACCTTGATCTTGGACTTGCCAGCATCTGGAACTGTAAGAAAAACATTTCTGTTGTTTATAAATTGCCCAGTCTATACATTCTGTTATAACAGAATACAGCCAACAGAGCCTGCCAGATACTTAAGAGTTCATAAATGTAAAGTCTATGACTATAGATGATCCTTTTGTAAATGCTGGCAGGATATTAACAATAGCACTCTCTGATATCTGCAAACTTCTAGGTATCATTCAGCAGGAATGCATGAAATGAGATGACTTAAATAGGAGGCTGCTGGCTATTTTCTAAATCTTATGAGCACCTTGTTATCACTGCTATCATTTTTTAAAATCATTTAAATCATAGAAAAATTACAGAAACTAACTTGTATCTTTAAATTTCCATTGGCTCATATATTATCATTAAAGACATTGATGGGTTATGATTAAGGACATAAAAGGAGAGGAATAGGAGGTAATCATGAAAGATATTTACTATGATTAGAGAGCTTATTCCCACTAATGAAATGGTTACAACCAAGGGTTAGTTGAAATTTTTATTGCTCAGACTGAGGTACTTACTTCTACTTGGTAGATACACACACACACACACACACACACACATGAATACACACAGCCCTGTAACTCTTTACCTAGGAAATATTTGCTGAGCACCTTACATATCTCAGGCATATTCCTAGGTTCTACTTTGGGAAACAAATGAGTAAGGCAAGATCATTTTGCTTTGGACGTCACAGTTATGTTATCTGTTACTTTACTCCACAGGTTAAATAACTTAATCAAGGATCACCATCTTAAAGATACATTTTATGTTAGTTTTTCCTTCTATGTACTTATTTTAAATAAATGGAGGACACTTTTCAGCTTCATATAAGCTACCTATTCTAAATTATATTTTGCCTGTGAATTTAATTACTAATAGCTTACATTAAAATATACCTGTTAATAAGCACAGAAACTACTATTCATTTAATATTTACAGTGTTTAAATTCTATAAACATGTATTATTCACTCATTTAACAAACACTACATGTTTAATGATAGAATTAGTCATCCTTTTAACTATGGGAGAATTGTGATCACACTGAGATAAAGATTTTCATCCTGAGTATTAAGAATAGCACTGCCATCTTTAATATTTTCCCGAATTCAGGTAGGAAGAAAATTATTATCTTCTCAGAACTTTCTGTCTGTCTGTGTAGGTGGGTGTTTCTATCTCCATCTCTTTTCTTTTCTTTTCACTTGCCCATCCCTTCTTTCTTTCCTGCCATCCTACCTTGCCACCTGCCTTCCCTCTATCTTACAAAATAAACAAAATAAAAACACAATTAAAATTAATGATAATTTTCTTACATTGTTATATAATAATGAATAAAATTTAAATTACAAAGCATACCCTGGGGAGCTAACATTTAAAAAAAAAAACCTCCAGTTTAACATGTACATTTTTATAATGGTTTATCTTAGGTTATTTAAACACAAATCAAGTCAAGATGCTTTGATTCCATTTTCTTGTTTTTGAGAATATTTGCTCTTTTCCTCTCCCTGTTTTTCCCTCCTCCATTTTTCAAAAATCTCTTTCTTAATCTAACACTCTTCTTTTTCTGATCCCTTCTCCTTTTCCTGCCACCCCACCTCCCCTTTCTCTATGCCATATTTTATTCCATCACCCTCATCTTGTTCTCTTTGATTAAAAAAAATTGCTCAGCAATTTTGTGAATAAGCAAAAAAAAAAATAAAATTTATGAATTTTTAAAAAATTCATAATGTATTCAGTGAAATTGTAAAATACTAATAGTTGTAAATAATACTTGGGGAATTTTCTATGTTCTAAAATTAATTACATATCATAAAATTTTCCTATCAAACTTTACTTATGAGAAATTGCTTTAGGTATAAGTAAGGGCCAATAATGCATATAAAACGTGACTGCACTTGATATGAACACATTAAACATGTATTATGTCACAGTTTCTTAAATCGGGAATTCAGAAGTAGGTGGATTTTTATAATTTGGTGTCTCAGGTGGGTTGTTTTCAAGATTTGAGATGGCTACAGACATCTGAAGAATGAACTGGGGCTGGAGGCTCACTCACATGTGTGCCTGTTGATGCTGGTTGAGGTCAGGGGCCCTCCTCTTCTCCACATCCCTTTGTGCTGCTTGAGTATCTTTATCACAACACAACTGGCTTCCCACAGAATGAACAATCCAAGAGATGGGGTCTATGTATTGTTTGATGTCAACGTCATTAGTAATACCAAGAGGGTACCCAAATTGCCTGAAACCTTACTGAACAAATAGTTCCTTCCTTAATTCTGTGAGGAAAGACAGTGATGCAACGGCATAGGGGACCAGCATGTGGGGATGGTTTTTACAACAGCAAAGTCTGTGCCTTGTGGATCATTGTCTCTCCTTTACAATAAGAGCATTCTGAATGTATATCATATGTATAATAATGAATATAATGTCATATGAGAGAGTTCAGTTACAAGACGGCAAATAATTGATTCAAATGAGTAAAAGCTGCAGATACCTTATTGTGGGCTGAATTGTTTCCCCTCAGTGCTTGAGACCCCAGTGCTTCAGACAGTGAATATATTTGGTGATAAGGTCTTTAAAGAGGTAATTAAGGTAAAATTGGTTTGTATGGGAAGGCTCTGATGTACTATGACCAGTAGTCTTGTAAGAGATTAGGACATAATGTGCATGCAAGAGGAAAGACCATATGACAACACATCAAGAAGACAATTGTCTTTAAGCCCATGAGAAAGGCCTCAGCAGCAGTCACTGTACTAAAAAATGGGGCAAGATTTTAACACAAGTCTGCAAGCTCTGAATCTCATGTTCATAATTATTATGTTAGCAGGTCTCCCTGGAGAACAAAAAGGAAAGTACTTCCACCACCTAACTGTGTGACAGTTTACTTAGCCTTCTTATGCCTAGTTTTCTTTTCTATAAAGCAATCTTAGTTACCAAGCTTACCTCAGAGAGTTGTGGTATGCATTAAGTGAGGTAATGTACAAAAGTCCTCTGGAACAGAGCTTGACAAGTGTAAAATGTTCAACGTATGTTAGGTATTGCTTTTATGACCATATCTTCATCATTTCATATTCTTTAGCAAAATCAGTGATATTCAAAGCATATATATGGTGGGAAAATGTACTTCCCTGTGAAACATTTCACAAGTATACCTCACTTGGAATGTAGGCATTACTGAAACAAGTAAAAGATAAACTTGGCAAACTGAGTCGCAACTCTGCTCTATGCTCTGATAGCCGTCAATCTGCAGACAATGCTCATCTTTCAGGAGACAAAGAATCTAACATGGACAAAGATTGTGAAAATAAAAAAGGAAAGAAATGGATGATCTAAAAATTATTTAGGAAGCAGAAATGACAGGATTCAACAACTACTGGGATTCCTAAGGCTGAGAGAGTGATCCATTACATTCGACAAGAGGCAATGGAGTGTATAACTCAAAGATGAATATTAAACCAAGTAGATACTCAAGTAGTGATATGGAATACTCCAAACACCATAAAAAAACCTCTGATATTACTATATGTGTTAAAATATAGTAATTTTTTAAATAATGAAAAACATTTAAACAAAATCAAAATAATACTTATGCTTTGGGCCGTTTGGTTGAACACTTACTTATTTCACTAACATTTTGGATGTCTTCCTGTAATCTTTAAAAAAAAATTGGTACAATGGTCTTAATTAAGATATTTTATTCAACATTTGAAAACCCATTATATTTAATCATTTTTGTAGGAGAGGATTCTAGTAATGTATGCTCTTATTCATGTAAAAGCTATTCCTCTTCACTGAGGAGAATCCCTATGCGACCTCATTCCTAAGTGCCTGTGCATTATGCACCAACGAACACCTTTAAATAATGCTGCACAGCTGACCTGTGTTGCAGAACATTTGCACATGCAAAGTGCAGACGTAAATCAAAGTTTCTTTCTTGTAAGCATTAAGAAAAGCTATCAAAGAGAATGAGTCAATGCTCATAGAAACAGAGCCCTAATAAAAAAGTCCAAGTAAAATCCAGACAATAATTACATAATGGCATCACAGGCTAGGCTATTCCAGTTACTTTAAAAACTTGACTGGCAAAGGGTATTGAGGAAATCTGTCCCAAGGGGCGAGGACAAGGTTTTGGGTGAGGACACTGATGACTGTGTTAGTAACTTCAATAATTGAGAAAACTGTTAAGAAAAGTATCACGAGCTATGAAATCCAAAAAAAAAAGTTGGAAAAAGGAAAATGTCCTGTTCTCCTGATAAAGTCAAATATGTCAGAAAAAGGGAGTTATGAATTGCTGAGCACTCATTCCAGTACACTTGGAGAGACACTTGGACGTACTAAATATGTAGTTCATCCACTGACTGTCCAGCCCTGTGCATAACTGCATCTCTTCACACTCCTCTTTCTCTCTTGAAGTCTATTGTGATTCCTGACAGTGACATTAAGTGCTTTTGCCAGGGGTCCCACAGCATCATGTTAGCTACACTTCCTCTGTTGTTATCCCATAAAAATACTGGTTATTACTCATATTATAATTACCACTTTCTAATTTTTACTTAAATAAAAGCTCCCTTAAGGCAGAAAGTTTTTTTTTTGCCCCCCACTGCTATAACCCCAATACTTAACACACCATCTGACATTTATTGGTGATTTTATAAATATTTGTAAATTTGAAGCAAAAACAGATTTCTATCTACTCTATAAGAAACTGTCATTCCTTCTCACTGGCAGTTTAAATTCCCTACATTATTTCTCACTCTTTCCAGCCCCAGTTCAACATTCACAGTAACTCACAGAGATTTGGTTCTCCTCTAGTTTCCTACAGTTAGTTATATAAACCATGATTATCAAATTTTTCAGGACAGACTCCAGTTCATGTAAACTAATTACTTACATAAACAGATGAGTTTCAGTCTGTCTGTCTGCTACATTATCCTTCAAAAGTGATTAAAGAGATTTCCACCAAATTTGGGATAGGCTACCTGTACGCGTGCACACATGCACACACACACACACATGCGAGCACACACACACTTCACTTTGAGAGACTATTAAGGGACTTTGAGGAATTATTAACTCACCAATACAACTTATATGAAGTGAACTGTGCAATACCTGTTTCATTCATAAGCAATTCTTTGTGGTGCCCCAGAGCAATAACAGCAGATTCTCCTTATTCAACAAAGATTAATAATTCTATTGAGGTACAGAGAGAAAGTCACTGTGTTTTCACTATGAGGATAAATATATATGACCAATGTAAACTGTGCATTTCACATTGGATTATTCATGCCAGGATCATAATTGTCTAGCACAGTGTCTAGCACCCTGTAGATGTTAATTTATTTAACTGTTACTGTGGGCTGCGCAGTGTACTATTTAATTTATCTAATTAGCCTTAAGCCTTATATTACTATCCCCTTGTATAGATGAGGAAGCTGAGGTTAAACAATGTTAAGCTACTTTCCCTATAAGATATAGCTACTAAGTAGTACAGCCAGAATTTGAATACAGGTCTGTCTTGCTCTATGACCTTTTGAAAACTCTAAGACAAATACTTTGAGTTTCAATAAATCTTTTGCAAATTATAAATAATATAAAAGCCCATGTTTAAAATGTATAGGTATTGCAACTATATTTCTAAATGATTAATTTGATAAATACTTGTTGCTTGACATTATTTCTTTTAATGTGTCTTATTTCCCCAATTACTTTGGAAGACACTTAAAGGTTTATCTTGTCTTATGCCTCTTTATTTCATCCTAGTTTCTAAGAAACAGACATCTACTTATTATTCTCAAGTGGTATTTGTTTACTAATTGATATCCAGCTCAACTATGCAAAACTTAAACATCTTTGTGAATATTCAAAGTTTTAGGAATTATGCTATGGTTTTATAATAAAATAATTTGTAATGAAAAACTAAATATTTTGAGATTTATAGTCCAGGCATTTAATATACAAATTTGCAGTCTTGCATCTCTTTTTATTGCAGATAGGTAAAATACTTGTAATGAGCTGATCCATTTTTCTAATTGTAAAAAAAGATTATTTCATTTCTGTTTTTTGGAATAGTAGTTTTAAAGCGTCCCACTGATAAATTTTATTGTGACTGCATAATACCATTTTAAAAATCCTTTTGGGGACATTCTTATTTCTAAATTCAGTAAAGAGTCCAAATAGTGTGCCTAATAATAGTTAAAAAGAAAAAACTGGGGTGCAGATAGATTAGGGGGTTCAACTCAAGACACAGACATACTAAGCAGTATGTTGAGCTGTCAAATGCCAGCAATCAGCTCCTGGATCCACACTTCATAGTATGATGCTAAGTAGACTTTTCCAAAGTGTCACAGATAAGGGGAGGCAGATGTTTGATCTTATGGAAATTTTACATACAAGTTCTTAATGATTATCAAAACAATTTGTTATAAGATTAACCTAAGACATGCACATGGTTTCTTTTAAAAAACAAAAAGGAGTTTTTGCTTAATTAAATAAATCTATATATTCTGGTGAGGATGCTTTTTAACTGTGTTTCTATTAGATTAACTTTAACAGAAATGTTTTTTTAACATGAGGAGAGAAATGTTCAATGGAAGTGAAAAATCAATTTATACAATAGATGAATAGTAAGTATAAAATATTAGAGGGGTGAGTATTTAAAAAGCACATGAATTTAAAATTTTGTAACTATAAAAACATCTGAAATTAGAGTTACAGGACATAGATAAAAAGAGATACAGGTGGACGCCACTGAAGAAGCATCACTAATTCTCTCTTCTCCCTGCGATCATGTCTAACTCAGAATCTCCTAAAGAGCTGGAACAGCTGAGGAAACTCTTTAATGGAGGAATGAGCTTTGAAACAACCAATGAGAGCCTGAGGAGCCATTCTGAGCAACGGGGAATGCTCACAGATTATGTGGTAACGAGTGATCCAAACACCAAGCACTCCAGGGGCTTTGGGTTCCTCACGTATGCCACTGTGGAGGAGGTGGATGTAGCCATGAATACAAGGCCACACAAAGTGGACAGAAGAACTGTGGAACCAAAGAGAGCTGTCTCAAGAGAAGATTCTCAAAGACCAGGTGCCCGCTTAACTGTGAAAGAAATATTTGTTGGTGGCATTAAAGAAGACACTGAAGAACATCACCTAAGAGATTATTTTGAACAGTATGGAAAAACTGAAGCGATTGAAATCATGACTGACTGAGGCAGTGGCAAGAAAAGGGGCTTTCCCTTTGTAACCTTGGACGACCATGACTCCGTGGATAAGACTGTCATTCAGAAATACCA
>PVKP010037775.1:0-21398 GCA_004027715.1 Plecturocebus donacophilus | reverse complement strand
AATTCGAGGTTGAAGGTTCTTTTCTTTAAGGATGTTGAATATTGGCCCCCACTCTCTTCTGGCTTGTAGGATTTCTGCTGAGAGATCCACTGTGAGTCTGATGGGCTTCTCTTTGTGGGTAACACGACCTTTCTCTCTGGCTGCCTGTAGTATTTTTTCCTTCATTTCAATCCTGGTGAATCTGACAATTATGTGCCTTCGGGTTGCTCTTCTTGAGGAATATTTTTGTGGTTTTCTCTGTATTTCCTGGACTTGAATATTGGCCTGCCTTGCTAGGTTGGGGAAGTTTTCCTGGATAATATCCTGAAGAGTGTTTTCCAGCTTGGATTCATTCTGTCTGGCACATTCAGGTACACCTATCGAACGTAGATTATGTCTTTTCACATACTCCCATATTTCTTGGAGGCTTTGTTGATTTCTTTTCACTCTTTTTTCTCTAATCTTGCCTTCTCATTTTATTTCATTGAATTGATCTTCAATCTCTGATATCCTTTCTTCTGCTTGGTTGATTTGGCTATTGAAACTTGTGTATGCTTCGCGAAGTTCTCGTGTTGTGTTTTTCAGCTCCATCTGTCTATTTATATTCCTCTCTAAGCTGTTTATTCTTATTAGCATTTCATCAAACCTTTTTTCAAGGTTCTTAGTTTCTTTGCATTGGTTTAGAGCATGATCTTTTAGCTCAAAGAATTTTGTTATTACCCACCTTCTGAAGTCTGTTTCTGTCAATTCATCAGATTCATTCTCCAACCAGCCTTGTTCGCTTGCTGGTGAGGAGTTGTGACCCCTTGGAGGAGGAGAGGCATCCTGGTTTTGGGTATTTTCATCCTTTTTGCACTGGTTTATTCCCTTCTTTGTGGATTTATCTACCTGTGGTCTTTGTGATTGGTGACTTTCAGATGGGGTCTCTAACTGTACATTCTTTTTGTTGCTGATCAAGTTATTTCTTCCTGTTTTTTAGTTTTCCTTCTAACAGTCAGGACCCCTGCTGTAGGACTGCTGGAGGTCCACTCCAGATCCTGCTTGCCTGGGGATCACCTGCAGTGGCTGCAGAACAGTCAGGGTTGCTGCCAATTTCTTCTTCTGTTATCTTTTTCCCAGCAGGATACCCGCCAGATGTCAGCCTGAGCTCTCCTTTATGAGGTGTCTCTTTGGTTATATGGGGGTTGGGTAGCTTCTTGAGGAGACAGTCTGTCCTTTATAGGAGCTCAACTGCTGAGCTGTGAGCTTTGTTGTTCTGTTCAGAGCTGGTGGGCAGGTACATTTAAGTCTGCTGCAGAACTCATAACTGCCTTTTTTACCCAGGTGCTCTGTCCTGGGAAGGTGGGGCTTTATTTATAAGTTCCTATCATTCTGCTGCCTTTTTTCAGACATGCCCTGCCCAGCGAGGAGATAGCCTAGTCACAGTCTGCCAGCAGAGATGTTGCTGAGGTGCCATGGGCTCTGCCCGGCTGCTGTGTGAACTTCCTTGGAGTTATTTTTTTATAGGGGTATAGTTAGAACTGCCTTGGTAATGGTGGTTTGCCTCAGTAATGGTGGTCTGTCTCTGTATGGCAGATTCCCTCAGTAATGGCAGATTGCCTTGGTAATGCCAGACTGCCTCGGTAATGGCGGACTGCCTTGCTAATGGCGGACTGCCCCGCTAATGGTGGACTACCTCGGTAATGGTGGACACTCTACCCCCACAGAGCTGGACCATCCCGGGTCCAGCTGTGCTTGCTGTGAAACTCTCCATCCAGAGCATTTCAGATTACTGGTATTTGTGTGGGTGGGACCAGCTAAGCCAGATACCTGGCTCCCTGTTTCAGCCCCCTTTTATTCAGTTGAATGGGCGACTCTGTCTCCCAGGCATTCTAGTTGCCAGTTGAAATGGCACCCAGATTTGTGTGAGGTTTTGTGGGGAGACATGCTGCGCTAGCTGAAACAGCTGTGCTGGAGACTCGTGGTGCTTTTCCGCCTGGGAATCTCCTGGTCTGTGGGCAGTAAAATTCATTTGAAAATGCGGTGATCACTCACCCTCTGCATTTTTGCTGGGAACTGCAATCCAGAGCTGTTCCTATTCGACCATCTTGAATCCACCCCCAGTTTTTTTCTTTTTCTTTTATCCAGAGTACAGGCACACCTCAGAGATATATTGTGGATTTGGTGCCAAGCAACCGGAATAAAACTAATATCATAATAAAATGAGTCATATGAATTTTGGGGTTGCCCAGTACATGTAAAAGTTATGTTTATATGATACTATAGTCTGTTAAGTGTACAATAGCAATATGTCCAAAAAACAACATCCATACCTTAACTCAAAAATGCTTTATTGCTAAAAATTGCTACCAATCATCTGAGCCTTCAGTCATAATCTTTTTGGTGGTGAAAAGTCCTGCCTTGATGTTGATGGCAGGTGACTTCTCAGGCCAGTGGTTGCTGAAGGTTGAGGTGGCTGTGGCAATTTTTTAAAATAAGACAACAATGAAGTGTGCTCCATCAATTGACTATTGTTTTCACCAAACATTTCACTGTAACATGTGATACTGTTTGAAAGCATTTTAACTATAGTAGAACTTCTTTCAAAATTGTGTTAAATCCCCTCATTGCCATTCCAACAATGTTCACAGCCTCTTCACCTTATTAGATTAGGTGATTAGATCTTATCTCAAGAAACCACTTTCTTTGCTAATCCATAATAAGCAACTTCTTATATGTTCAAGTTTTATCACGAGATTGCAGCAATTTAGTCATATCTTTGAGCTTCAATTATAATTCTAGTTCTCTTACTGTTTCCACCACATCTGCAGTTACTTCCTCCACTGAAGTCTTGATCCCCTCAAAGTTATCAATGAGGGTTAGACTCAAGTTCTTCCAATCTTGTATTAATGTTGATATTTTGACCTCCCTCCATGAGTTATGAATATGCTTAATGGCATCTAGAATGGTGAATCCTTTCTGGAAGGCTTTTTACTTACTTTGCCCCAATACATCAGAGGAATTACCATCTCCGGCAGCTATGGCCTTATGAAATATATTTCTTAAATAATAAGACTTGAAAGTTGAAATTAATCCTTGATCCACAGGCTGCAGAATAGGTGTTGTGTTAATAGACATGAAAACATTAATCTCCTAGTACATCTCCATCAGAGCTCTTGGGCGACTGGGTATATTGTCAATGAACAGTAATATTTTGAAAGGAATCTTTTTTTTTCTGAGCAGTAGGTCTCAATACTGGGCTTAAAATTTCCATAAACCATGCTGCAAGGAGATATGTTGTCATTCAGGCTTTTTTGTTCCATTTCTAGAGCTCAGTCAGAATGGATTTAGCATGATTCTTTTTCTTCTTTTTTTTGAAACAGGGTCTCACTCTGTTGCCCAGGTTGGAGCACAGTGGTGTGATCTTGACTCACTGCAATCTCTGCCTCCCAGATTCAAGCAATTCTCCCATCTCAGTCTCCTGAGTAGCTGGGACTGCATGCACATGCCACCACACCAATCTAATTTTTGTATTCTTAGTAGAGACAGGGTTTCACTATGTTGGCCAGACTGGTTTTGAACTCCTGATCTCAGGTAATCTGACTGCCTTGGCCTCCCAAAGTGCTGGGATTACAGGTGTGAGCCACCATACCCGGTGAAGATTTAGCATATTTCTTAAGGGCCTGTGATTTTTGGAAAGGTAAATGAGAAATGGCTTCAATTTAAAATCACCAGCTGCATTAACCTCTACTACAAGAGTCAGCCAATCCTTTGAAACTTCGAAGTAAGGCATTGACTTCTCTCTAGCTATGAAAGTCCTAGATAGCATCTTCTTCCAATACGGGAGTATTTTGTCTGCATTGAAATCTGTTGTTTATTGTAGCAACCTTCATCAATTATCTTGGCTAGATTTTCTGGATAACCTACTGCAGCATCTATGTCAGCACCTGCTACTTCGTGTTGTACTTTTGTGTTATAGAGACAACTTCTTTCCTTAAACCACAAGAACCAACCTCTGCCACCTTCCAACTTTTTCTGCAGCTTCCTCACTTCTTCAGCCTTCCTAGAGTTGAAGAGAGTTAGGGCCTTGCTCTGGATCAGGCTTTGGCTTAAGAGAATGTTGCAGCTGCTTTGATCTTCTATCCAGACCACTAAAACTTTCTCCACATCAGCAATAAGGCTATTTTTCTTTCTTATCATTTGTGTTTTCATTGGAGTAGTGCTTTAAATTTCCTTCAAACACTTTTCCTTTGCCTTCATAACTTGGCTAACTCCTTGGTACAAGAGGCCTAGCTTTCGATCTATCTTGGCTTTTAACATGCCTTTCTCACTAAACTTAATCATTTCTAGCTTTTGATTTCAAGTGAGAAATGTGCCACTCTCCCTTTCAGACACTTAGAAGTCATTGTAGTCTTATTAATTGGCCTATTTTCAATGTTGTTGTGTCTCTGGGAATAGGGAGGCCTGAGGAGAGGGAGAGAGATGGGGAAACAGCTGATTGGTAGAGAATTCAGAGCACACACAACATTTTTTAATTAAGTTGCTATCTTATATGGGTGCAGTTTGTAGTGCCCCAAAACAATTACTCTACTAATATCAAAGATCACTAATCACAGGTCATTATAACAGATATAACAATTATGAAAAGTTTTGAACTATTGGGAGAATTACCAAAATGTGACACAGAGACACAAAGTGAGCACATGCTATTAGAAAACCGACACCAATAGATTTGCTCAAGGTAGGTTTGCCACAAACATTCAATTTGTTTAAAATGCAAAATGTGTAAAGCATATTACAGCTACTGTGAGATCAAGCCTTTTGCAGATAATAACTGTATTGATCTGACAAGAGCTTACATGGCCATGACCAGAAGTGGAACCATCCTGTAATATAGGTACTCACATGTTTTAGAAGAGAATACTGAGGCTCAGAAAGGTTAAGCAACTTTCCCAGTGTCACATGGCTAGAAAATAATAGAGCTATAATTTAAACATAGGCTTTCTGGCTCCCAATCCAGAGCATTTCTACATGTTACTTTTTATAATTTACCTTTTAATTTTATTTTTAATTGACATATTATAATTGTACATATTTTAGGGGTCCATAGTGATGTTTCAATACACATAATGTATAATGATCATATCAGGGTAATTAGCATATCTGTCCTCTCAAACATTTAACATTTCTTTGTGTTTGGAAATTCAGCATTCCCCTTCTAGCTATTTGGAACTATGTAATATATTATTATTAACTATTGACATCTTACAGTGGTATAGAAGACTAGAACTTACTCCTCCCAGCTATAATTTTGTATCCTTTAGTTATCAGTAATATTCTTCCCAGGTATTACTCTCCCAGATGGAAGAGTCCCGACTCTTTTGTCTCTCCTCACATAATACCTATTCATCCCATTATCTTAGTTTTCCTTGTAGATGTCCCCTAAATATTTTCCAGCTTCCTTCTAATCTTTGTTAGGTTTCCACTGTTTTCCATTATTGGCCTTCATTACATAAAAAGAGGAAAGTGCTTTTCTTTCCAATGACCTTTTTGAATGATATCCCAGCAGCATCTTCATGGAATAGTTTACGAGGCTTTCAATATGATTTCTGCGTTGAAGTAGAAGCTCCGAAACTATAATCTTACATAATTCAGATTATTCTTCTCCTAAATATGTTACTTTATTCACACTTATAGGAAATTGTACCTTTTCTTCCCTCTCATAAGTCTCATTAGGCCTTTCATTTTGTAATGTTTCCCTTTTGTTGTAGTCTTTCACATAGAGAGAACTTTGTGTCCTCTGTAATCTTAAACCCATGTTCTTCCAAATCACCAGCAAAAATGTTAAGATAGACTGTGTGGTATTGTGAATAAAAAGAGCATCATCACAGGTGTACATATATGCAAAAACTATGTATTGAGAGCCTACTCTGCACTGGTCACTTTGCTGGATGCTGAAGATATAATAATGAGCAAGACAGACATAGTCCTTGCCTTCCTAGGACTTTCATGGTCCATTGGAGAAGTCAGACAACCAAACAAGCAATAAAAGAATAAAAACTAAGTGTGGACATGGGAGGAAGTGCAGGGTGCTATGGATCTCATAGCAGTAGAATCTAACCTGCCTGGCCTGAGAGAGGGTAGAGAAAACCCTCCAGATGAAGACAGATTCTGATCCCAGTCTGCTGCCCAGTGGCTTTCTTGTCAGTGCTCCTCTCTTGGCCTCAGTTTTCTCACAAGTAAAATAAAGTTGTTGGACAAGATAGTCTTCAACTTCTTTTCCAGTTAGTTAATTCTGCAGTTTCAGTAATGATGCATGATACCGTGAGTACAGACTTTGAAGGCAGATACACCTGAGTTTTATACTTTCTGGGCCCCAACTTCACTTCTACAAAATGGGAATAATAATTACTTCAGGGTACCGGTGTGAGAATTAAATGAGATCAGATAAGGCTCAGCAAGGCTAAGGTTACAGAGAGGACACAGATTAAACATGAGCCATTTTCCTTTTATGCCAGTTTCAATCAATAAGTGATTTAAAGCATTATCTTTGAAGTAAAACATTTATTATAAAGTCGAATGCAAAGTTTATGAGAATTTTAAGATAAACCAAAGAAATTTTCTGTTTTAGCGCATGCCACCAGACATTAGTAGCGTTAATCTCTTCTGTTCTCATGGGTACCTTTTTGTTCGTTTGTTTGTTTGTTTGTTTTTTGTGAGACGCAGTCTTGTTCTGTCACCCAGGTTGGAGTGCAGTGGCACAGTCTTGGCTCACTGCAACCTCTGCCTCCCGGGTTCAAGCAATTCTCCTGCCTCAGCCTCCTGAGTAGCTGGGATTACAGATGTGTGCCACCACATCCGGCTAATTTTTGTATTTTTAATAGAGATGGGGTTTCGCCATGTTGTCAGGCTGGTCTCGAACTCCTGACCTGTGATCCACCCACCTCCACTTCCCAAAGTGCTGGGATTACAGGCGTGAACCACCCATACCTGGCTCTTATTGGTACTTTATTGAAAAGTTTGAGAAGCATTGTGTGAAACTACCTAATATGGTGTCTGTTATAATAATGCTCTTTATTGAATTCATAATAGGAACTCAATAATTGACAGATCTGGGTAGTGCTCATGATTACATTTTTTAATCTACATCAGTCTCCTTTGTTTATTGTCCTTAAAATTGTTATCCTGGTCCTACAACTTCTGTATTAACTCATTTATTGTTTTTTTGTGTGTGTTTTTTTGAGATAGAGTCTTACTCTGTCTCCCGGGCTGGAGTGTAATGGCACGTCTCGGCTCACTGCAACCTCCACCTCCAGGGTTGAAGCAATTCTCCCTGCCTCAGCCTCCAGAGTAGCTGGCATTATAGGTGCCTACCACCATGCCCGGCTAATTTTTTGTATTTTTAGTAGAGACAGGGTTTCACAATGTTTGCCAGGCTTGTCTTGAACTCCTGACCTCAGGTGATCCATTCACCTCCGCCTCCCAAAGTGCTGGAATTACAGGTATGAGCCACCGTGCCTCGCCGCTCATTTTTGTTTTTAAGCAATCTTTGGTATATAACCTTAGAAAAACTTGAAAATCCAAATAAATATTATCCATTGGCCCTATTCCTATTTGCTTACTCAAAAAACTCTTGCAAATGAATCAAGACATGATTTTTGCTTACAGAAAATAGGTTACCTTTCCTCACCGAGTTATGTTGCCATTTATGTATTTGATCTTATATAGATTAAGATGTTTGAACTCAAAACTAAGAGAGTATTTCAGAACCACAGTAAGCTTATAAAACCCAACTCCTAGTGTTTGTGTTAATAGGTAAAAGAATATCATGGATAAATAGTATCCACAGATAATCCTCAAACCTTCCTTTATCTATCATTTGAACACATTTCTTTATTAGAAACTATATGCCAGAGGAAGAAAATTGACTAGTATCACTTTTCATCTATATCAAGTCATCCTAGATTAACTCTATTTTATGCTAATCACTTCTTCATTCCAAATTTCTATGGCATTTAGGTTATCAACTGTTTAATAATAATATTGTTAATATAATATGTTTTAAATCAGTCTCTGGTTTTCATATACCTTGTGTTTTACTACCCCCAAAAGATCACAAACTGCTATCTAAGCATGAAATATATTTTGAGGTTCTCCTTTATATATATATATATTATTCTATAATGTCTGGTAATTTACAAGTTCTGTACAGTGTAGATGCTTAGCAACCATTTGTTAACTAATTGTATACCTTCTCATGGGTATAATTTCTTTGAAAAAGGCAAAGGAATATCAGCAAGAAGGAAGTGGAAGGGAATTCATGATGGCAAGTACTGGTGATGAAATTATCCCTAAACTGAATTTATTTCCCAAATTCAAAAGTAGACTAATCCATCCTTTCTGATAAAGGAAGCTGAATACCCATTTTTTTTCCAGACAGGGTCTTGCTGTGTTACCCAGGCTGGAGTGCAGTGGCACAGTCTCAGCTTACTGAAACCTCTGCCTCTGGGGTTCAAGAGATTCTCCTGCCTCAGCCTCCCTAGTAGCTGGGACCACAGGCATGTGGCACTACGTTGGGCTAATTTTTGTATTTTTAGTAGAGACAGGGTTTGTCCATGTTGGCCAGGAGGTCTCGAACTCCTGACCTCAAGTGATCAGCCTGCCTCAGCCTCCCAAAGTGCTAGGATTACAGTCATGAGCCACTGTGCCTGGCCAGGAAGCTGAATACCTATTGAAAGTGAAATGTAACTTGAACTCTGTGCAAAGAAATTGTTATTCTGAAATCATCTGCCTTACTATGAAATGACAGTTCTCAAGAAATGTGTTACCTTTTTCCTAAAAAGAGAACCTTCACTCCTTTAGCAGTCAAGTGAGTTAATTTCCTTTCAGTTTTATCAAAACTATTTCCAAACTCCATCTTAGCTTTTCCTGTGAAGTCAGTCAACTCTGATGGTATCTGTACACATAGACTGGTTTGAAAAAAATCTCTGGAAGAATTAAACATAGGGTTCTTTAGAAAGTAACTAATTTTATTCACTCTAAATAGATTTATTTTGACAGATACCATGAGTATTTGTGACTGACTGACAGCAGGAACTAGAATAGACTTTGTAGTCTAGCAGGAGTTAAAACTTGAGAAACGTTCATTGATGATGAAAACCCACAGATGATAATTACCCATCTGAATTACTACAAAATGGGACAGAAAAGCCACTGTTAATTTATTATATTTTTTAATCTCCATTACAAAAAAAACTCTTGGGTGCATTTACAAACACATAGACACCAAACATGACTGAGATCACACCTGGGCTATTCAGCTTCTCCAAACTCATTAACTGAAAAGATATAGATTAATTGGAGGGAGTTCAGAGAAGAGTAACAAAAATGATTAAGGGGCCAGAGGGATTGATTTATGAGCAAAGATTAAAAGAATTTTGTCTATACAATTTAACTAAGTGATGACTAAGGGGGAAAGGGGTGGGGATACAACTATCTGAAGGGTGTAAACACCAAGGAGAGAGGAGAATAATTTACTATGCAACATGAGAATATAACTAGGGCTAATAAGCTATAATTACCCAAAGGAATAACAGAATAAATATTTCAGGGAAACTCAGAACCATGAGACTGCCAACTTGTTTCTCAAGGATACTGGCAGATACTTATAACCTTAGTCTCATCCAGATTAACAAGTATATGGTGTCAAACAATCATTTTATGCTATTGAGTTCTCTCTTTTCCCACCCTTTTCAACAGTCTTGCCTTTTACATTTTTGTGGCATAGTTCAAGTCCAGCCTAGTGCACAGGTCTATATAGTTTTATCTTTGTTAGTGCTGATGACTCAAAGTTTAATTCCAATAGTGGCCATACAAGAGCTCTTCCTTTTGGATTTGCCATGAATTTAATTGAAAAGCATCAAAATAAGGAATCATATCTGAAGAGGAGAAAATCTTGGATTCTGCTTCAGAAGTCATAGTGTTTGTGTTTGGAATCTTTAATAATAAACTTTCAAATTATATTTCTTGTCTAGAAAAGTTCAATTTTAGCCTTATTGCAAGAAAAGAAGACACTAAAAATAAATCTTTATAGGCTTCATGATTTGTGTAAACTTTGGAATGTAGTTTTTCAGAAAACAAATTAGTCTGTGGGTAACTGCAGGCTAAGTTATTTGGCTAATTCCTATTGTGCTATCATGACATTCCAGAGCACTGCTATTTAACTTTGCCAGATAAGATTTTGCATGTCACTGCAGTGAGAGCAGCTTCTTTTATATGCATACTTTTCTCTTTCTTTTTCTTTGTGTTGGGAATCTTCATAGGGTGATCCCATTCTGGAAATAACATTTTTTTTTCCCCTTCCCCATTGCATTGACAAGTTCTTCTGGTTTACGTTAAATTTTATACTTCCTTGTGAACATTTTTCTTAGATAAATAGTATCTTAATGAAGTATTTTAAATAACATTTTAAAATAAACTTTTAATGTAATAATAGTTTTACATTTACAGAAAAGTTGTGGCGATAATACAGAGTTCCCATATACTCTATCCCCAGCGTCCCCCTATTACATTTGTATGGTACATTTGTCACCTCAAATGACCTACTACTGATACATTATTATTAACTAAAATTCATACTTTATTCACTTTTTTCAGTTTTTACCTAATGTCCTCTTTCTGTTCCAAGATTTCATCCAACATGCCACAGTACATTTAGTATCCTCTTGACTGTGGTCATTTCTCAGACTTTCTAATTACCTTAACTGTTTTGAGGATTACTAGTTAGGTATTTTGTAGAATGTCCTTCAATTGGGATTTGTCTGTTTTTCTCATGACTAGACTGGGGTTATAGGCTTTTGGAAGGAAGACTACAGAGGTAAAATGCCATTAGAAACACATCATATCAAACATACATACTATCTTCAACTTGGGGAAGCTGACTGAAAAAGAAATTTTTAAGTACATAGTATCAACATGACTTTTCACTATCATTGTTAACCTTGGTCACCTGGCCAAGTAGTGCTTGTCAGGTTTCTCCACTGTAAACTTATTTTCCCTTTTAATATTGTACTCTTTGTAAGGAAATCATTATGCATAGCCCATGCTTAAGGAGTGGGGAATTAGGCTCCACCTCCTTGATGGTGAAGCATCTACATAAATTATTTGGAATTCTTCTGCACAGTTTATTTGTCCACCAGGAGGTCTTTCAGTTAGCTCCTGTGTCCCTTTCATATACTCTCATCCATGTGGGCTTTTATTGAACACTTCTTAACTTGATGGCACTATAAGATGCTACATGTTTATACTTCCTGCCCCAGTCAGTCCTATGATCAACCAATTCTCCAAATATCTCTGGTAACTTTTATTGAAAAATGGTATTACAAAAGAAGATCTAAGTGCTAGATGTGCTCATTGTTACTGGGTGCCATTGCTTCTAGGCCTTCTCAGCTGACAGAGGAAGAAAATGTATGTGTATCCTAGCCCATGTATATATACACATATCTATGAATATTCCTATGTGTAACCATCTGTATCCTTACTAAGCTAAACATGAGTTCATACTGATGTCCCAATACTATGTGAATCATTCTAACGATCTCTCCTGCTTGCCTGTAACTTCCTGTTGCCATCCACCATCCATTTACTTGATCATCCAATTCCAATTTTTAGCTATAGTGGTTTCAGACTTGTTAACTCACACCTCTTGGAGACAACTTTATCAAATATAGTAGATGCTTATCTATGGTTCCTTTTGTCTTTAGTCTTACAAACTCATTTCCAAAGTTACTTAGGTTGGGCCTTCTTCCCCACCTCCTTCAGTGAAGTTGTTTCATACATATAATTAGATTCTTTTGTCAAATTCTGTATCCCATCCTGAGATCAGTCCCCTGATGAGTTCTTAAATTATTTTTTAACTTTTGCATACATTAAGATTTACTCTTTGGGCTGTAAGTTTCTGTAAAGTTTTAAAAATGCAGTGTTGTATCCATCATTACAGTATCATACAGAATATTTCATCACACTAAAAATCTCCTGTGTCCTACCTACTCAACCCTCCTTCCTCCTCCACGTACTTCTGACAACCACTGATCATCTGTGTACCACCTCTACAGTTTTGCCTTTTCCCAAAATGTTGCATAAATGGGAGAGTGAAGTGTATAGACTTTCCAACTGGCTTCTTTCACTTGGCAATATATATTTTAGATTTATTTATGTATGCATAGCTTGATAGCTCATTCCTATTTTATTGCTAAGAATTCTGTTATATGGATGTACCACAGTTTGTTTATTCATTCACCTATCAAGTGACATCTTGGTTGCTTCTAATTTTGTTGAGTATAAGTAAGGCTGCTGTAAACATTTGTGTGCAGATTATTGTGTAATCATAAGTTTCCAATCAGCTGGGTAAATACAAAGGAGTGTGATTGCTAGATCATATGGTAAAACTATGTTTAACTTTGTAAGAACTACCAAACTGCTTCCAAAGTGGCTAACCATTTTTGCAATCTCACCAGCAGTGAATGAGGGTTTCTGTTACTACGCATTCTTGCCAGCAATTGGTATTGTCAGTTTTTGAATTTCAGCCTTTCTAATGAGGGTCTAGTGTTATTTCATTTTTGTCTTAATTTGTATTTTGCCAGTGACAACCTTGCCCACCTTTGAGTAGTTATAAACCATGAATTTTTATACAATAGTTTTAGTTTTACTAATTCTCTCATTGTTGAAATTGAGGGAACAATGCTTTTAAAGTATTAGGCTTTATTTATACTGGAAAAGGGTTTAAAATTCAGGCAACTACCTTTTTATAAATGTATCAATTTATGCTTCTGTACTAATTAGATACAATGTAGGCAAAGGAAGTATCTGCTAAAGTGAATGCTAAGTCACAAGTGGCAGAGAGTGAATCACAAGAATCTTATGTGATCATTGTGCACAGAGTGGAGGGATCTTTACTGGTAAGCAAGATGCCTATAAAAGATGATTTTTTTTCTGGATGTATCCAGGACTTCATTTTATTCTTGTTTATTTTTCCCTCTCTCATTACCATCACCACACATACACCTTTCTGTCCTCACCACCTAAACATGGAAACATCAGTAAGGAAAACTAAAATGTAATCAGAATATGTTGTAGCATGACTTCTTCTTGCTTTAAGACCAGATAACCAGAGTGATTTTCTTTTTCCTATTCCAATGTGACTAGCAGATATATGATTTCTTTCACAACTGTTGATTGCATCTGATTTTGATTTTTTTAAATTTTACTTTAAGTTCCTTGATCCATGTGCAGAACATGTAGGTTTGTTACATAGGTATACGTGTGCCATGGTAGTTTGCTGCACCTATTGACTCATCCTCTAAGTACCCTCCCCTTTCCCCCCAAACCCCCAACAAGCCCTAGTGTGTGTTGTTTTCCTCCCTGTGTCCATGTATTCTTATTGTTCAACTCCCACTTATGAGTGAGAACATGTGGTGTTTGGTTTTCTGTTTCTGTGTTAGTTTAGTGAGGATGATGGCTTCCAGGTTCATCTATGTCCCTGCAAAGGACATGATCTCATTCCTTTTTATGGCTGTGTAGTATTCCCTGGTGTATATGTGCTACATTTTCTTTATCCAGTCTATCATTGATGGGCATTTGGGTTGGTTCCATGACTTTGCTATTGTAAATAGTGCTGCAATAAAAATACATGTGCATGTGTCTTTATAGTAGAATGATTTGTATTCCTTTGGGTATATACCCAGTAATGAGATTGCTGGGTCAAATGGTATTTCTGGTTCTAGATCCTTGAGGAACTGCCATACTGTCTTCCACAATGGTTTAACTAATTTACATTCCCACCAACAGTGTAAAAGCATTCCTATTGCTCCACAGCCTCACCAGCATCTATTGTTTCTTGGCGTTTTAATAATCACCATTCTGACTGGCATGAGATTGTATCTCATTATGGTTTTGATTTGCATTTCTCTAATTATCAGTGATGTTGAGCTTTTTTTCATATGTTTGTTGGCCATGTAAATCTCTTCTTTTGAGAAATATCTATTCATATCCTTTACCCGCTTTTTGATGGAGTTGTTTTTTTCTTGCAAATTTCCTGTAAATTCTGGATATTAGACCTTTGTCAGATGGGCAGATTGAAAAATTTTCTCCTACTCTGTAGGTTGCCTGTTCACTCTGATGATAGTTTCTTTTGCTGTCCAGAAACTCTTTAGTTTAATTAGATCCCATTTGTCAATTTTGGGTTTTGTTGCCATTGCTTTTGGTGTTTTTATCATGAAGTCTTTGCCCATGCCTATGTCCTGAATGGTATTGCCTAGGTTTTCTTCTAGGGTTTTTACAGTTTTGGGTTTTATATGTAAGTCTTTAATCCATCTTGAGTTCATTTTTGTATAAGCTGTAAGGAAGGGGTCCAGTTTCAGTTTTCTCCATATGGCTAGCCAGTTTTTCCAACACCATTTATTGAATAGGGAATCCTTCCCCATTGCTTGTTTTTGTCGTTTGTCGATGATAAGATGGTTGTAGATGTGTGGTGTTATTTCTGAGGTCTCTGTTCTGATCCGTTGGTCTATATGTCTGTTTTGGTACCAGTACCATGCTGTTTTGGTTACTATATCCTTGTAGAATAGTTTGAGGACAGGTAACGTGATACCTCCAGCTTTATTCTTTTTGCTTAGGACAGTCTTGGCTGTGCAGGGTTGTCTTTGATTCCATATGAAATTTAAAGTAGTTTTTTCTAATTCTGTGAAGAATCTCAATGGTAGTTTGATGGGAATAACATTGAATTTATAAATTACTTTGGTCAGTATGGCCATTTTCACAATATTGATTCTTCCTATCCTTGAGGATGGAATGTTTTTCCATTTGTGTGTGTCCTCTCTTATTTCCTAGAGCAGTGGTTTGTAGTTCTTCTTGAAGAAATCCTTCAAATCCCTTGTTAGCTCTATTCCTAGATAATTTATTGTCTTTGTAGCAATTGTGAATGAGAGTTCATTCATGATTTTGCTCTATGCTTGTCTATTGTTAGTGTAAAGGAATGCTTGTGATTTTTGCTCACTGATTTTGTATCCTGAGACTTTGCTGAAGTTGCTTATCAGTTTAAGGAGTTTTCAGGCTGAGACAATGGGGTTTTCTAAATACAAAATCATATCATCTGCAAACAGAGACAATCTGACTTCCTCTCTTCCTGTTCAAATACCCTTTATTTCTTTCTCTTGCCTGATCACCCTGGCCAGAACTTCCAATACTATGTTGAACAGGAGTGGTGAGAGAGGGCATCATTGTCTTGTACCAGTTTGCAAAGGGAATGCGTCCAGCTTTTGCCCATTCAATATGATATTGGCTATGGGTTTGTCATAAATAGCTCTTATTATTTTTGGATATGTTCCATCAATACCTAGTTTATTGAGAGTTTTTAACAAGAAGGGATGTTGAATTTATCAAAGGCCTTTCCTGCATCTATCGAGATAATCATGTGGTTTTTGTCTTTCGTTCTGTTTATGTGATGGATTACATTTATTGATTGCATATGCTGAACCAGCCTTGCAATCCAGTGATGAAGCCAACTTGATCCAGGTGGATAAGTTTTTTGATGTACTACTGGATTCAGTTTGCCAGTATTTTATTGAGGATTTTCACATCGATATTCATCAGGGATATTGGCCTGAAGTTTTCTTTTTTTGTTGTGTCTCTTAGTTTTGGTATCAGGATGATGCTGGCTTCATAAAATAAGTTAGGGAGGAGTTCCTCCTTTTCAGTTGTTTGCAATAGTTTCCAAAAGAATGGTACCAGCTTTTCTTTGTACCTCTGGTAGAATTCAGCTATGTATCCATCTGCTCCTAGGCTATTTTTTTTTTTTTGGTTAGTAGGCTATTAATTACTGCCTCAATTTTATAACTTATTATTGGTCTATTCAGGGATTCAGCTTCTTCTTGGTTTAGTCTTGGGAGGGTGTATGTGTCTAGGAATTTATCCATTTCTTCTACATTTTCTAGTTTATTTGCATAGAGGTGTTTATAGTTTTCTCTGATGGTAGTTTGTATTTCTGTGGGGTCAGTAGTGATATCCCCTTTATCATTTTTATTGTGTCTGTTTAATTCTCTCTTTTCTTCTTTATTAGTCTAGCTAGCAGTCTATTTTGTTAATTTTTTAAAAAAAAAAACAGCTCCTGGATTCATTTATTTTTTGGAGGGTTTTTTTGTGTATCTATCTTCTTCAATTCTGCTCTTAGTTATTTCTTTTCTTCTGCTAGCGTTTGGTTTCGTTTGCTCCTGCCTCTCTAGCTCTTTTAATTGTGATGTTAGGGTGTCAGTTTAAGATTTTTCTAGCTTTCTGATGTTGTCATTTGGTGCTATAAATTTCCTTCTTAACATTGCTTTAGCTGTGTCCCAGATTCTGGTACATTGTCTCTTTGTTCTTACTGGTTTCAAAGAACTTCTTGATTTCTGCTTTAATTTCATTATTTACCTAGGAGTCATTAAGGGGCAGGTTGTTCAATTTCGATGTAATTGTGTGGTTTTAAGTGAGTTTCTTAATACTGAGTTCTAATTTGATTGCACTGTGATCTGAGAGACTTTTGTTATGATTTAAGTTTTGCATTTGCTGAAGAGTGTTTTACTTCCAATTATGTGGTTGATTTTAGAATAAGTGCCATGTGGCACTGAGAAGAATGTATATTCTGTTGATTTGGAGGGGAGAGTTCTGTAGATGTCTATTAGGTCCACTTGATCCAGAGCTGAGTTCAAGTCCTGAATATCCTTGTTAATTTTCTGTCTCATCGATCTAATATTGACAGTTGGGTGTTAAAGTCTCCCACTATTATTGCTTGGGAGTCTAAGTCTCTTTGTAGGTCTCTAAGAACTTGTTTTATGAATCTGGGTACTCCTGCATTGGGTGCATATATATTTAGAATAGTTAGCTCTTCTTGTTGCATTGATCCCTTTACTATTATGTAATGTCATTCTTTGTCTTTTTTGATCTTTGTTGGTTTAAAGTCTGTTTTGTCAGGGACTAAGATTGCAACTCCTACTTTTTTTTTTGCTTTCCATTTGCTTGGAAAATTTCCGTCCATCCCTTTGTTTTCAGCCTATGTGTGTCTTTGCACATGAGATGGGTCTCCGAAATACAGCATACTAATGGTTCTTAACTCTTTATCCAATTTGCCAGTCTGTGTCTTTTAATTGGGGTATTTAGCTCATTTACATTTAAGGTTAATATTGTTATGTGTGAATTAGATCTTGTCATCATGATGCTATCTGGTTATTTTGCACAGTAGTTGATGCAGTTTATTCATAGTGTCATTGGTCTTTATATTTTGGTGTGTTTTGCAGTGGCTGTTACCAGTTTTTCCTTTCCATATTTAGTGTTTCTCTCAGTAACTCTTGCAAGGCAGGCCTGGGTAACAAAATCCCTCAGCATTTGCTTGTCTGACAAATATTTTATTTCCCCTTTGCTTATGAAACTTAGTTTGGCTGGATATGAAATTCTGGGCTGAAAATTCTTTTCTAAGAATGTTGAATATTGGCCTCCAATCTCTTCTGGCTTGTAGAGTTTCTGCTGAGAGGTCCACTGTTAGTCTGATGGGCTTCCCTTTGTAGGTGATCTGGCCTTTCTCTCTGGCTGCCCTTGACATTGTTTCCTTCATTTCAACCTTGGAGAATCTTATGGTTATATGTCTTCGAGGTGATCTTCTCATGGAATATCTTAGTGGTGCTCTTTGTATTTCCTGAATTTGCATGTTGACCTGTCTTGCTAGGTTAGGGAGTTCTCCTGGATAACATCCTGAAGTGTATTTTCCAGCTTTCTAATTGCCTTTTAACACTAATTTAGGTCCTTCGTCTCTGAGTGTACCTGGTGCTACCACATTGCCCTGTCTCTCCCCAAGCTGAAAACTTGTCTTTCTCCCTTTGTTCCCGATTCCATCTTATTCATTCTGTATGCCATTACTTCAGGGTCATACTAGGTTAAAACAAACAAACAAACAAACAAAAAACAGTTGCTTAAACCAATTTTATTTTAAATTTTAGTGGGGAAGAATACAACTAACATTAATTGAACATCTACAATGTACCAAGCACTCTTATACATGTTTTCATTTAATTCTCACAACACCCTATGGGTAATTGTCATTCCTGTTGTATATATGCCATTAATTTAGTGGTAAGTGGCATGTTTTAACCCCTTTGTACATACTATCCCCTCTGCCGAGGATACCCATTCATTTCATCTCTATCTAGCGAACTACCAAACCTTCAAAAGCCACTTCGGATGTCATCTCCCTAGCTGTGGTCTCAGCACTGCCCGTGTCAATTCTGAAAGGACTCTCCAAGTAATACTGATACTTGCTCCTGGTTAAGAGTCATCATACTAAACTATGACTGTGTAGAAAGCAAGAGCCACATCTTACTGATATCTGTATTCCTGTTGCATTGCAGAGTCTATTTTGCATTCCACAGTAGTGTATCGGTCAATGTTTATTGAAGGAATTATTTGAGGTTTATGGAAATGCCCATGTTATGTTGTGTGTTACTGAGGGTAGGTAGGTTTTGAAAAGTTTAAGTAAATGTATTCAGATAAATGCTACATCTCTGCGGAGCAATAGAAGTGAAAGGTGGTGATAAGTATGAATGAAACCCATATAAACATAGAGGCAACAATTTGTAGAAAGAAGAGAATGCTTATCATATTTTTATTCTTTTTGAGAACAAACTACTTTTCTCATAATGCAAACTAAAAAAAAAGTAAAATTTGATAGTCTGTTTGGCTGATACAAATACATAACAGATAACTGTAAACCAGGGATACTTCCTTGGGAAACAGATTGCCATCAGAAAAAAGAGACTCTATTTAATAAATGTTTAACATTTATTGAAGCATCATAGGTTAAATTGTTAAATAGCTGAAAAACACTGAAGTAGGAACTCATAGAAAGGTTCGGGTAGCCTACTGTCCTTTATAAAAGGCAGGATCTTTGTTGATTCAAAATACTTTGGTTGCCTTGAGCTCTATTGTATTGAACGTTGCTAAAAATAAATGCGCCACCAACTTAAACTTAGAAATGTCTTTCTTCATTCAATGAAAGTTTACATTGTGTTACAACAGAATTTGACCTTTACTGGCAAGAAATAATGCAAAACATTTCTAATCAATTCTCAAGCATGATCTGGCAGCACTTTCCACACAACTAGGTACCAGCTGATAAGAGATCAAATCTCTGATTACTATTTCAGCAGTTACCATTAGTACAAGTAAAAATGAAAATTCTGACTGGCAAGTGCTCAAGGATTTTAGTACTAACATAATTATTTATTGCTTAGAACATGGCTCTGCATGGTCCAAGTTCAATGTCAATTCAAGACCCCAGCAAGATACTGTACAGCTGACTTCATTTGCCAAAGAAATTTGAAAACTTGTTTAAAGCTATTAAAAGCATTCTTGCTGTTTTTTGGCAGTGCTAGGTAGAACTTGGCTCATCATAGAGCTGGGGTAATCAGAGAGTAAGCAAATGATAATTTTGGTCCTTAGGCAAACATACAAGCTTTGAAGCCAGGGCATTTCTAATTGCATGCCTAGTGCCTGATTGACATGATTCTGAGATTAGACTGAGAAGCTACTCTTAGTTGCCGATTGTTTACCAGTGACCTTCCACTCCTACACATAGAATTGTGTTTTACCTACTGACAGTGGTCTGCCAGGGTCCAGGATGAATCTTCCTGTAGTATAGATTCTGCTCAAGGTTAACAGAAAACACTTCACTTCAGTGTGTGTGTGTGTGTGTGTGTGTGTGTGTGTGTGTGTGTGTGTGTGTGATGTACAATGCAAAATTCTTCTAAAATAGGAGACTTCAAAGAAATGTTAGGACTTAACCCTGTCCCTCCCACTCCTGCCATGGGGAGAGGACATTTGGAAGTATGGAGAAAGTTTAAAACACTGCTCTAAGTTATGGCCACTTTTCTGGAATGCTCTTCTCTCTCACCTCTGCCCAGAAGTATCCTGCTTATTTTTCAAAAGTTATTGTCCCCAACTTTTCTACCCTAAGCAGAATTAACACTTCTCTGTGGCTCTGTAAACTTTCCTCTATGAACCTCATATGGCATTTATCTCTTTGGTGTGATTAGCGGTTTTTCTTCTCACTAGATAGATTGTGAGTCTCAGAAGAACAAGGTCTGCTGGTTATTTATATTCTCAGTGTCTTGCCCCATATTAGACTAGAGCAAGTAACTAGCAAACAGTGAATAGTGAATAGGTAGATTGATGAATGGATGATAGAACAGACAGGAAAATGTCCATTGATATGTCCACCCACCTGAATAAAAATCTGAACTCCTCTCCTAATGTTCTAGTTTAGGCCTCTGAACATAGAACTAGGTGTTCATTGGGTTGTTTTCAACTTCCATATCAGTTATACCCTATTTTTAATGGGGAAATATCAATGTAATTCATTCTACTATAAGACTCAGGAAGAAAAATCATATGATGATATCAATTAATGCAAACAAAGTATTTAACAAAATCCAACACCAAGTCATGATTAAAAAAAAAAAGAAACTCTCAACCCACTAAGAGTAGAGGAGAACATTCACAAACAGATAAAGGACATCTACAAAAGTTCTACAGGTAACATCATAGTTTATGGTGAAAGACTAAATGCTTTTCTTCCAAAATCAGGAACAAGATTAGGATGTCTGCTCTCATCATTTCTAGTCAACTTTGTGCTGGTGGTTCT
Organism: Plecturocebus donacophilus; assembly: GCA_004027715.1. Taxonomy (NCBI): domain Eukaryota; kingdom Metazoa; phylum Chordata; class Mammalia; order Primates; family Pitheciidae; genus Plecturocebus; species Plecturocebus donacophilus. Next base: position 721 of record PVKP010037775.1, on the reverse strand, counting down.
AGCCAGTGAAATAAGGAAGCAATAAGTAAGAGTCAATCAATTTTGAAAGGAAATAAAACTGTCTTTATATGCAGACAACATGATTATCATCTTTGTAAAAAGTTGTAAGAAATCCACAAAACAACTACCAGAACTAGTGAGTGAATATAGCAAGTTTACAAGATACAAGGTCATTATTAAAAATCAATTCTATTCCTATATACTAGGAAGAAACAATCAGAAATTGAACATTTAAGAACACCATTCTTAATAGCATCAAAAATATGAAATATTAAAATGTGAGTTTTCCCAAAATTGATCTATAGAGTCAATGCAATTTTAATTTTTATAGGAACTGATAAGCTGATTTGAAAGTTTATGTGGAAAGTTAGAGTACCTAGAATATCCTAAACAACTTTGAAAAAAAAAGAAAAAAGTTGGAGGGCCTATGCTACCTGATTTCAAGACTCATTAGAAAGCTACAGTAATCGATCCAAGATGGCCGACTAGCAACAGCTCAGGAATGTAGCTCCCAGTGAAAGCGCAGAGAACGAGTGGACGCCGCACTTTCCGACGAGTTTTTGTTGCCCACAGAACGGGAGATTCCCGGTGGAGAAGCCACGCGAGTCGCCGGCGCGACTCTTCTGGCCGGTGCGGCTGTTTTGCCGGCACCCAGCCCGGCGCTTCCCGGTGCGGAGTGTGCGGGACGGACGGGCTCGGCTGGTCCCATCCCCACAAGGAA